>JAQFZG010000089.1:0-54121 GCA_034695465.1 Entomobrya nicoleti
AAGGGTGGGCTGGGTACAAAAAACCCATGGGTTTTATGGGGGTTTTAGAGCCCAGAATAAACCCAGGGCCCACTCTGGTTTTGTGTAAAATTGACATAATAAAATAGGTTTCTGTAAATAATATTTATATGTCTTATCGAAATATGTAAAATGTATGCAGTACGTTTGTTTTCTTTATTTTTGTATAAAGCTGTAATACCTAAATATATCATCAATAAATTATGTGAACTATAAAGACTTACTATAATACATTTTAGTAAAAAATAGCAAAATAGTAAGTGTTTTCATGCAAAAAACACAGTTGTTCTTGTAACCAAGGTTATACTTTTCCCTTTTTAAACCTTTTTATCCTTTCGTTGTAAATCATAGAGTAATAAGTATTAAAAAGCCCTCAACTGCACTTTGAAGTACAAACAAGTGACACGAGAGAAAAATAGGTAAGTTTGTTGTTGGATAAAACGGTTATTTGGAAGACAACGATAACCCTATTTTTTTTACTTTACCTTAAAAAAATCAAAACCACCATTTTTTGTATTTTTAGCATTCATCCACTTAAGAAACCTTAGAAACGCAACATAGAAGTACCCTTTCCTTTTCAGCATGAAAACGAAAAGGTCAAATTTTTCCTGATTCACAGCTCTCATTCATCTCTGGTGTAAATACTCAAAATATTAAATGAATGTGTATCCAGCGTGCAGGACATAATAAATATATACAAACGTACATATATACATACATATATGCACACATATAGATCAGATAGGTACATGATACTTGTGTAATACAACAGTAGGTACTTTAAATAAAAGATGCTTACATTTTCTCTCCACTTTTATATTCTCCTCTGATCCTTTCCAATGTATTTGAAGATATCCAGTCATCCTTACCATCAACCTTAAGGACTCGTAAGATGTTCGTTCGCTCTCCCTTATCATCTTTAACTTCAGTTCACTTCATGACGTCCACCAAGAAGCGTCTCCAATGTTTGCTGCCACTGCTACTATTTAAAAAAATACATTGTATCTTTTGTACATTTCATTTACAGCTACAGCTAGTGTTTTGAGACTTTAAAATAAGAAAAGTTTACATTTTATGTTAAGTCTACGTTTATAGTTTGAACGGTATATTACCTATACCAAAATGAGCAATAAGAATTCAAGCAACCCGGATGAGGATGGATTGAATAAAATAACTGTTCATCCACAACCACAGGCCAATCGCAGTAACTTCGTTGCTCAGCAAAGCTGTCAGGATGAAATTTCAATGGAATCATGGATTCCAATTGGATCCCAACTTGAAGTTAGAGTTCCAGTGCCAGTGAAATCAACAACAGTGATACAACCCAGTGTACCATTTACGTCTCCCCCCACAGAAAATTTTGAGGCGGTGGTTCTTGCTCAAGATTCCATCCATTACGACCAAGATGAACAAGAGGAAGATGTGGATGAGGAATTTGGACAGGCTGTTGGCACCATGTTTTATTTATTAAACGACAAGAATAAAGAGTTAAAGAGACGCAGTAAAGTTATAACCGAATTGAGGGCAAATGTGGAAGTTGTTAGTATTCAGTTAAAGGAATCAGAGGAGCAAATTGCACTTTTAAATGAAAAAATCGAGAAAGTAGCGAAAAAGGCTGAGAATGATGTTAAAAAAACCAAATCTGAGGAGAGAATTTATAGGAATACATATGAAAAGTTGCATGAGAAGCTATTGGCAGTCGAAAGTGAGTCTGTGGAAAAGGATGAAGTGTTAAAAGAGCAAGAGGCTAAAGTGCTCAGTTTAGAAATGATGATGAGAAAGTTAGAAAAAAAGTTGGAGGAAAAGGAGAAAACGATTTTCTCGCTGAAGAAGCAAGTTGAGGAAAGCGAAACACAGATAAATGAACGAGATTCTACAGTGCTTAAATTACAAACATCAGCAAAAACGTTGAATGAACAGTTAAAAGAATCAGAGAAAAAAACTGCATTGGCAGAGGATAAATTTAAAACTAAAAGGGAACAGCTCTTACAAAAAAGAGAAGAACTAAGTAATATGCGTTCAAAAATTAAAGAAATGGAAGGTAAAATCAATAATTTAGTTGAAGAGGATAATGCAAATAAAATCACTATCCAACAGCTGGAAACCGAACAAATTAATTTGAACTTAAGTGTTAAAGTGATGGAAGAAACAATATCAGAAAAGGACAATGAAATTTCAAAGATTTCCCTTGAATTGGGGAAAGTGAGAAATGAAAACAAAGTTAAAGTGAGTGAGTTGGGAAAGGAAAGAAAACGAATTAAAATATTAAAGGATGAAGTAAAATCATTAAAGAAAGAAATCGGCGAGATTGAAACAACGACGATGAATAAAATTGTGGAACAGGTGAGAGGTCAATTTTTACAAGTGAAGCGCCGTAAACGAGCAGTGTCATGTTCATCATCTTCTGAAGGGGAAGAAATTTATCCGGAGTCGTCTTCCGTGGCAGTGGCGAATGAGGACATTCAGAATAGTAGACGTAGTACAGGCAACGAAGTTGAACAACCAGCAATCCCTGACGATAACCAAAAGGAATCGGCTATTATAGGAAAGAGGAAACATAATGGGCTCCAACATCCGGTAAGTTTGGAGGGTTTCTCAGATTTATCAAGGTTTAAAGGCAAACTTGAAGTATTTTTTGTGCAAGAAATTACTAGCTCATTTTAAAAAAGCTACTTTAAGTATGAATGGCATTTCAGTACAATTTACAACATATTTTTTATTTGAATGACTAACTTTTAGAAATTCAACACTGGAGCCACTGGAGGTGATGTGGAAATACCAGAAGTGAATACCTCTTTCCGCGGCGACACATCTCAATGAAACGCAAATGACAGTACGCAGTAAAGGAAACACGACAACGTGGCAATCCGTTTGGTGGTGAAAAGTGTACAAGTGTAAAAATTGTAGTGAAGCGTAATTTTATGCGAATAAATTGAAATATTGTAATATTTTTTTCTGGCGTTTTAATATTGTATACATTATTACTGTAAACGTTATTCATTGTTTAGAGTGTGCTCTTCTGAAACTGAGTTGTTACACTGAAATAAACTAACTAAATAAATGTGAAATTAGTTTAACATAAATACATAAAAGACAGAAATACATGCATGCATATTAGTTACGCCTACGTTGCCCGCTGCTTACTTAATGAATTTAATTGATATAATCTGTAGAACAATAGAACACACTATTGAAAACAGTACACCCTACCCCTGTAAATCACTAAGTCATCACATTTTGTGAAATCTTTTATCATGTTAGTCTAATGAAAGCCCTTGAGCCGACGACGGCTAGTTGCTAGGAACATGTCGTCTGACGTCTGTCGTATGAAGGAAAGTAGTAACAAAAAAGACCTTTTCAGTCGCCAACGTAAAAATGAACTTTTCTGGATAAGGGAAGAATTCATTAAAAATCAATGAGATATTATGATAAGTAGGTGACAACCCAAAGTATCAGTTGATTTGCCATTTTGCATTACAAAACAAATGTAAGTACTTATTAGGTAAAGTGGTTAGTAGGTAAGACATTTATGAAATGTCATTATGAGCACTATAATAAAAGATATCAGTAGTAAAGGATAGATGACAATCCTGAAGGTGGTAGTGAAAAGTGTTGCGATGAATGTCTTCTGTAGAAATGTTTCAAGATTTTTGCCAGCTTATGTTTGATATATGATTTGTTAGTATAATGTATAAACGGTATTCATTGCGTAGAATGTACTAGTCTGAAACTTTACACTGTATTTATACTGCAGTCACGTTAATATATAAATTTAAATTTACCATAAATGCATTCATATATGGCAATCACAAAAATAAATAAACACATTTGCGTTAGTTACCCTCCTAATTGTTGTTGTTTAATTGTTACGGAACTCGATGTCTAAAGCAGTGTGTATTACCGTTTTCAATCACATAGGTTGTGGTATCTATTACATTAAGTAGTTAGAAATAAAAATACTTTCCCCTTTCCAATTGATCCTATAATATTTAATGACATGGGGTGTTTAACTTACAGTGCCAAGGTTATTAAGAAGTACTTGTACTTCTTATTGATTTCGTAAAACATGTCCGTCTGTCTGTTTGTCTGTGAGCGCTCTAATTCAAAAACGCTTTGACCTACCGACTTGAAATTTGGTATACAGTTACTTGGGGGCAAATGTAAGAAGCCTATTGATTTTCAGCCAAATCGGTTCAACGGTATTGGAGTAACGATCAATTAACGGTTTACATGCTTTTTAAAGGGGCATTTTTTTATTTCACCAATCGATAGATTAAAGTATTGGCATCTAACTTTCTCAAGAGACTATAGTCTAAAACTGAACAGTTTTGGAGAAACAGACAAATAATGGTTACATACTTGCTAAATGGACAAAAAAATTAAATTGACTTTTTTACTTCTGAACTTTAAAAATCAGTAAAGAATACTTCAAGTACTTCTTTATATAATACTTACAGTACTAGTATTATTATTCATATAGCATTTAGTTTTTTTTGGGTGTCTTATTTACTAGTACAAAAGACAGCCAGCAATAATATTTGATCTAAGTAAGTTCACAGCAAAACATATGCCCATTTTCGACATTGTAAAAATATAAGCAATACCCATCTCCTAATGCAGCCAGTAAAAAAGGTAACCTTGTTGATGAAAATGGCGGCCTGGATATTTTTTATGATACCTTGAACTTTAATGTATCTTCACAACTCATCAGAAATATGAAATTAAACCGTTCTTGCACATCGGCCACATACACTCAGTAAACCAATTTTTTGTAGAAGTGAGTACTCAAATTTTTTATTTCCCTATTGCAATTTAGTTTTATTTGAAAGATTGTATATAGACTCATAAACTCGTTAAGTTCGATATGTGGTAATGGTAATATTTATCCCTAAATTTTCATTGGCGACTTTCTACTATTTTATAACACACATATAAATGGATACGTCAACCTTTTCAAGGATAAACTGAACTTACAATGATTAGCTTTTAGCGTGTACGCAACCGAACCTTGTAATTTGTCTTGTTGCACATTCGTTAGAGGAAGAGAGTAACAAAAAAATGTGGAAGATGGATATGTATATGTGTCATTATGAAAACTGTACAACTTTAACCAAGGACGTCATACTATTGAGAAAAATACCTGTAACATTGAATAAACGATATATACACTGAACTAGTAAGACAATGCACTAACTTATTGTTATATCCACACATACAGATCATAAAAAAGTTGCAATACATTGTACTCCAATGTAACAACAAAAGCTACATACCTAAAACCACCTTTTCGTCTTCTCTTCTAGAAATGGTTGTCTGATGTCTGTCCTTCATCTCACACATTATAGGCGTTACCTGTAACGAGTTCAACCTCATGAAGTGTTAACACTTGGCATCTTCAATTTTAGTTCGCTTCTTGACGAGTACACTGAAAGGTGTTGTTTTTCTTCCAGAGTCGAGATCAAAGTTTTCTTTTACCAAAAAAGTTTCTTTCTGCAACTTTGTATGAAGACCCAATGTTCACCAGTTATTGATGTGAAATTTAATTTGATAATTAATCTAATTATCCAAACAGTCTAAATTCGTATTTCAAGTGCAAACTGTGTGATACATCGTTTTAAAAATGTACAACAATTTACGTAATCCTAACGAATCAATGATTCGAAATAATCATCCAAATTCACCGCCAACAGCTCAACTAGCTCCATATCACCAAACACCTTCTCCACATCGACATATTTTGCCTCATAAACCACCGCTACCACCTTCTCTACATCAATATTTCTCTCCGCAGCAGCCATTCCGTCCACAGCGGCATTTCCGTCCACAGCGGAATTTCACTTCACATCGCCCTTTTCCTCCCCAACAGCATCACTTTTTGCCTCCCAAGCCATTGAGGCACAAACGAACAGATCACAGGTCCGATGAAGTATACAATGCACTGAGGGCAGAAAATGAAACTCTCAATGTTCAGCTAAACCAATCTAAAGAAAAGATTAAAAGCCTCCAAAAAATAAATAACAAAGCATTGATGTTGGCGCAGACGAAAGTCAAACAAGCCAAATGCGATGAAATTTTGATGACTGATTATATGAAGTTAGATGAGGAGCTAACGACAGTGAAAAGTGAATCTATGAAACATGATATAACGATCGAGTCGCTTAAAGAGAAAGTGCTCAATTTGGAATTGTCAGAGCTGAAACTGAATGAGCAGTTGATAGAAAATCAAAATAGTATTCAAATATTGAACGAAGAGCATAGCAATAAGTGCGAGGAATTTTTAAAGTTACAAGTGGATTTTAATTTACTAGAAACAGAAAATAAACATTTGAAAAGTCAAATTGATAAGTACAAAAAGAATGAAAAAGCTAATCGAGATTGTATAAAAACATTGGAGACAAAGCAATTTAAATTAAACTCAACAATTTTAGAGTTGAAGGCAACAATATCAAAAAGATCCGATGAAACTACATCGAAAATTACTTCCTCTGAATTGGGGAAAGAAAAAACTGGAAGTAATTTTATATTTGGTGCAGTCGTGAAACAGAAGCCAGGTACATTTTTTCAAGAAAATCCTCAAAATCAACAAGTAGAAACCCAAGACATTCCCCAAGCAGCTACTTCTGGAAAGCGGAAATTTCCTACTAGAAAAATTGGTGAGGGAAGAAAACAATTTCCTCCCTTCTCCGGTTGATTTCAACATAAATTAATTATTTGAAGTTTGCCGCTAACTTATTTCAAAAGTGTACTTGTGTACATAGTGTATAAAGTTTTTTTTAAATTTTTACTAATATATTTTGGGAAATTATTCAGTTATTTTTACTTTAAGTGGCATTTTGCTGTTTTAAGAAATAACATTTATTTTTAAGCTTGATGGGAATATGTTGCTGAGACATGGGAAGGAAAAGGCTCATCAAAGCATCACATTGTATCTATTTAAGCAAATGGACATTATTTGGTAGTCTAGTGGAAGCCCTTGAGACGACGACAGCTAGCTAAGCCGGACATGGTACGAAAGTAAATAGTACCAAAAATATACCCTTTTCCGTTGCAAACATGACAACAATTTATTCTTTCCAATGGAATGGATGTAATTACTATAGATCAATGGGTATGCTAATCAGACGACAACTCAAAATCTAATTATAAGTTTAAAAAATTAAATTCTGCTATACATTTCTAAACTACACCCAAGATCATCACACCAGAAAGCTCCCAGAACTCCAGTATAGAAAATAAGTCAACATGACAGGGACGACAAAAAAAAAGTTTGAACCCTTTAGGTGTTAGAGTTTGTAAATGCATTACTCGATTTGGGGTATTCTGGAATCAGTTAAGCTTGCTGATAGTTTACAGGTAGATACCATACATTCATATTATATAATATGTACATATATAAAAAAACTCATGGTTGTGCTAGTAATAGATATGCATCATTTATGAGTAAAATGTGGCTCACTTATTATTCGAAAACCTAAAAAGATTCATTGGTATTTATGTTTAATTTTAAAGAAAATTGTCCAAGATAAGACTCAACACTAAACATAAAAATAATTTTGAGTTATGTAGTTCGAGTTTATTCGTTTATCTAATAATGTTGCACTATCCCTATGCCCCACAGTCGAAATATGTATTCGAATCGTGTATAATTATTTAAACTCGAACTTTTAACAACCCGTAGGAATAAAATTAACTAAACGATCAAACCACATCAAAATGTGACGATGATGGGAAATGAGACCACAAAACCCACGTTCATATTATAAGAATATAAGATTTTAGGTCGAATAAAGTCTTTATCGGTTACTTCAATTCCGTGTAAAATTAAACTGCTAAATGAAAAAATTACGTAAATGCTGACACATGAACAAATTCAAATTAAATATTATCATTATCTACATTTTCAGTGTTTTTCTGTAAAACCATATTTTACACAAATGATCATCTGTTCATATAAATCACGAGGACATGATAACCGGAAGAGCATACAGTTACAAGACTTTGTGACGAATAATAGTTTTTCAAAACCATTTTAGCATGCATATATGATCGTTAGGAATGATTACAACAACTATAAGAATAGACAAAGTCAAACATGCAATGATGAATGACTAACCAATACGGGCAGTTTCTAAATGGACAGATCTAGACTCTTTGCTGTATTTAAGTAGGTACACGTTTAAGCATGGCCCAGTAATAATACGTATATGCAACTCATTTTTGTAGTAGTTTACAATCCAAAAACTCATAAATAAATTATCCAGTGACAAGAAGGAAAGTGCAGATGGTCGATATTTGCTAAGATCTAATGTAATGAGATGAGCTTAGGAAGTGTATTCATGTAATAAACACACTCGTTCCTGCCAAACGTTCATTTTCAAAAAAATACTATTCCTTGATGAATCCCTCTAAACCAATTCGTGTAAATAAAATACTCTTGAATACACTTATATCCATCGGATAAAGTATAATACATAAAAAATTATATATGTATATAAACTTATACACACATACAGATACATAGATACATACATGACATAAGGTGCGTCTAACTACTTCTCGTACATTTTTTAAATGTAATTTTCTTGTAACCAAAGAATTCCTGTTCTTTCTTCTTGCAGTATTTGAAAACTACATCATTTTTACTACACAATTAGCACATGCCAGTATTTTAATACACCATTATATTTATTTTTCCAACATCTCAAGAAACCATTACGTATTGACGTTTTTTCTACTTTTTAAAACCATGTTTTTATTATTTTCTATCACACAGGCAAACAATGAATAAATTTGAACATGTTTTAAATTAATTTAGTTTTCTGAAATCTTAGCTTTCCGGAATGTACAAAATCATGGTTGTTGCTTTATGAAATCTAAACTTTTTAAAATTTTAAATATGGTACAAATTTTGACTTTTTAATAAGAATGCATATTTGGACGCTCATGTTTTCACCAGAGTTTTGCCAGGCCTGTATTTTCTTTAATGTGCTTTTGGGTAGAACTATGGTACTTAACATAAAGTGCTGAACTCACACGTTTACTCAGGGCCAATATTTAGTTTCACCTGCGACCTGTACGACAACTTTATGTAGGAAACCGTCCAAGATACCCAAAAATGGGTTTATTTGGCTACGAGCTACCCTGCAGTATTAGGAAATTGCATATTTTGCTAATGGCGTATGATTCCTGTAGAGTAAGTTCCGCTGATCATTTCCATTTATAAATTTTTGGATAAATATTATTAGTTCAATTTAAAAAATAGAAAAAACAAAACTAAACTTAGATTTTTTTCTAACAGGAAAAAGCATGGTGTCAATGCTTTTCATTGTCGGTAAATATCTCTGGCAGGTTCAGCTTGATAATTATGTTGAGATGTGTTTTCACTACTATAAAATACGTAGTTTTAAACAGTAGAAATTTTTAAGCAAACTGCTCATTCAGTTTTGAGGAAATGATGTTTCAAAAATGTACGAGAAGTAGTTAGACGCACCTTATGTGTAATACAACAAAATCAAGATGTAGATATTTTCCCTACACCTTTATATTACAGTATGATCCTTTCCAATATATTTGTACGTATTCAGTCAAAATCATCCTTAAAGGGTTCGCTCTCACTTTTCATCTTTAAGTTCAGTGTACTTCATGACGTCGACCAAAATACGTCTCCCTTTTTGCTGCCTCGAATTTACTATGTATCTTTTCTACATTTCATTTGCAACTACAGCTTGTGCTTTGAGACTCCAAAATAAGGACATTTGTAGGCATTTGAATAGAAAAGTCTGCATTTCGAGTCTGAACGCTATATTACCAAGTTCAAAATGAACAATAAGGATTTAAGCAACCCGGATGGATTGACGATAAAAATCGTTCGTCCACAAACACAAGGCAATTGTAGTAACGTTGTTGATCAGCAAAGCTTTCAGCGTCAAATTTCAATTGAAGTGCCAGTGCAGCCAACATCAGTAATGCTGGGTATTACTCAACCAACGGTTCTTGCTCCAGATTCCATTCAACACGAACAAGAGGAACAACAAAAAGAGTATGCGGAATTTGGACAGGCCGCTGGAAACCTATTTTCCCTATTTAACGACAAGAATAAAGAGTTGAAACAATGCAAAAAAGTTATAACTGAATTGAGGACAGAAAGGGAAGTT
Organism: Entomobrya nicoleti; assembly: GCA_034695465.1. Classification (NCBI taxonomy): domain Eukaryota; kingdom Metazoa; phylum Arthropoda; class Collembola; order Entomobryomorpha; family Entomobryidae; genus Entomobrya; species Entomobrya nicoleti. Next base: position 10,173 of record JAQFZG010000089.1, read on the forward strand.
GATGGTATTCAGTTAAAAGAAGCAAAGGAGCAAATTACAATTTTAAATGGTAAAATCGAGAAAGTAATGAAAAAGGCTGAGAACGACGTTACAAGAACCAAATCTGAAGTGAGTAGTTATAAAAATAAATATTTAAAGTTGCAAAGTGAGTCAGCAGAAAACAATAAAAAGTTAAAAGAGCAAAGGGATATAGTGCTAACTTTAGAAATGCTGGTGAGAACGTTAGAAAATAAGGTTGAAGAAAACGAGAAAACCATTGTTTCGCTGACGAAGGAAGCTGGGCATAGCAAAACAAAGTGGAATGAACTGCAAACAATAGCAAAAATCCTGAATGGACAGTTACTAGAATCAAAGAAATTTACTGCATTGGTAGAGCATAAATGCAAGGATAAAACTCTACAGCTCTTGGAAACACATGAAAAATTTATCAAAATGCGTACAAAAAATGAAGAACTAGAAGGTAGCAATAAGAAATTAGTGGAAGCGTATAATGCCAATAAAATTTTTATCCAACGGCTGGAAACTGAACAAAATGAATTAAACTTAAGTTTTAAGGTGATGGAAGCAACAATATCAGAAAAATGCAGTGAAATTTCTGTGATCTCCAGTGAATTGAGGAAAGAGAAAAATGACAACAAAGTTAAAGAGAATGAGCTGGAAAAGCAAAGAAAACGAGTAAAAAAATTGAAGGATAAAGTAAAATCATTAAAGAATGAGAATGGCACCATTGCAAAAACGACGATTGATAAAATTGTGCAACAGGTGAGGAGTGCCAAAGTAAGGCGACTTGAACGTGTAGTTTCATCATCATCATCATCTTCATCCTCTTCAGAAGAGGAAGAAATTTGTTCTGAGTCTTCATCCGTGGTAGTGGAAAAGCACCATCAGAATGGTAGAAATAGTACAGGCAACGAAGCTGAACAACCGGAAATCCCTGACGATACCCAAACGGACACGGCTACTATTGGAAAGAGGAACCAACAGTCGGTAAGTTTCGAGCAAATTTATCAGATTTATTATGATAAGGCAAACGTAAAGTATTTTTTGTGTAAAAAAACGCCTGCTCAAATCCCAACTTTGTAATTCAATATATTATTTGTAATTAAAATTACTCTTATTTTATAGAAATTCAACACTGGAGACGATGTTGAGATAGCACAAGTGAGTAGCTCTTCCCGCAGTGGCACACATGACAGTAAGCAGTAAAGGGAACATCAAAATATGGCGATTAATTCAGTTGGTGGTGATGAAAAACTAATTTTATGGGAAAATAGAAATGGTGTTAGTGTAATATTTTTTCTACCTTGTTAATACTATATAAATATTTACATTGTTATTTTAAACGTTATTCGTTATATAAAATTTACTCTTCTGAAACTGAGCGATTTACACTTAAATAAACTAAAATTTATAAACGTAAAATTACTTAGTTACGCTGTTTACTTACACAACACAACACATAAATAAATTTAAAACACGAAAAGATATCATATTTTGTGAGATTTATTAGCATGCTAGCCTAATGAAAGTCCTTGAGACGACGACGGCTAGTTAAAACGTCTGATAAAATGTACGAAGGAAAATAGTAACAAAAAAGAACTTTTCCGTCGCCAGCATGAAATGAACTTTTATCAACAATAGTTGTATATTCATTAAAGACAACCCCAAATACCACGAAGAAGAATATGTTTTAGTGTTACAAAATTAAACATCATTTTGAGTCTACTCGTTCTTCTAATAATGTTGAACTTTTTCCCACAGTCAAAATATGTATTCAAATTCTAATCAATTATTCGATCGCGACGTTTTCAACAACCGATTGTAATAATATAACCGAAAGGGTCAATCCACACACATCAGATCTCAACAATGATGGCAAGTGAAACCACAAAGCCCACATTCATATAAAAAAAGTCTCTGAACGGTTGTCTTCATCAGTTACCTACACTCTCTATATAAATTACACTGAAAAAAGAAAAAAAAGACAACATAATAAAAGTTAACACAACTTGACGACGAAAAGGATTGCGTGGTTTTTGCATAAATATTCTTGTATAGTGTACTCTGGGATCCTGCCTTTTCTAAAGTACTAAACCATTATACACAAAGCTGTCTTTTCTTGTCTAATCATTCATAACCAGAAGTGCTCGTGTGTTTATGGGTGTCTGGACCTCAAGAGATCGATTATATTGCTGTCAGTAGACCCTCGTCAAAATGTTTGACACTTCTGCCTTTTAAAGTGTAACCATCCATAGCTCTGAGATTCATAACGATTTCGTTTGTCGGGTTGGGTACTATCAACTTTCAAGTACTGGCTGTACTTCAAGAAGCGTGCAGGCACAAAGTTCTAAGCAGCAGGGCTTCTGTAAAAGAGTGCACATTTCCTTGCACCGCACCCGTGCCTCCATACGAAATTAATTAACCGCCTTCTCAGCTGCCCATTCATTAAGCTAATACAAACATTGATATGTGGACATATGACAAGTTAATATACTTTCGGTAACGCCTACTACTTCTCCTACAAATTTACTAACAGTGCCAATTCAGCAGCATAAAGTGTCATATAATAATGAAGGTGCTCCTAATAAGGAAGATGAGGCTTAGACAATATAATCGAAAGTAAATAACTGTGAGACATTTAAATCAAAAAATAAAATTTATTTAAAGAGCAGTCAGAGGAGTCTGGGAATGCAGTCGTAGTTATTATTTTTTTAAATGCAAAAATAAAAAGTTTTTCAGGTAAGCACTACAAGCAACTGAGATACTTAAGTAATTATTTACCGTAGTTGAATTATTCGTTTGATTTTAATAGTAGTTCGTTACAACATCATGTTAACACTGTTTGAGAAAACATTTTTTATCTTTTCTGAATCCCTGTAAATCCTTTGATATGATTATCTAAAAGCCAACAAAGCAAGAATTAAGAGTATCTGCACTTCATTTCACTACACAGCCATTGAAAACGTTCAGTGGCTTCGATTGGACACCGTAAAAACTATTACTACTATCAAATTGTTAAACTTCAAAGAAACCTTCCTTTTTCTTCATTATATCCTGTCATTAATCATTTCTTTCTTGCTTTAGGGGTTGTGGATATTGTATATTGCGTATACTATGGCGGTATGACAAATAGTGGCATACATGGTAAGATGTTTTGAGGGTCGAAGAACAAAGTACCTTTTCCTGGGGTTACCTGATATCAGCGATTATTTTTCTTTTCTATTCGGAATGCACAGCATTTGTAAGAGATGCAAACACAATTTTTTCTGTGAAATGTCATCGATAAGAAAATATGGTTGGTAGCTACTGAACTTTAAATGTTATATGCATGCGTGGTGGTTGCAGTTCAAACATTATAGCAGCAAATTATAGTATCATGTCATGCGTTCCTGATTCTCCGTGGAAGCACTATTAATATAGTATTACATTTTTTCCTTGTGCCTTATCCGGCTTGGTAATATGGACTAAGGTTCTCTCTTTTATATAAACAATTTTTAATCTGTGTGTTGCCCAATAACGATATTTAATTGCATATTATGTACATATTTATATATGACCCAGGTGTATTCAACGCTAGTAAAAACCATAGCTAGACATCAAGTATACAAACAAAATAGAGAAACATCACATTTTTTAAATTGTTGATTAAATAAAAAGACAGCGGCAGCATTAAACTGAATTATGTGCATATCTTCTATTACCAAAAGTCAGTTTTTTTAATCATTCCTTTGCAATATGAAGCATGGAAGCATAATAATATACTATTTAGATCAAGCATTGTAATATGAAATATATATGTGTACGTGATCCCTGAAAATTGCTCGCTCTCAAAAATAGTTTTGTTATATGCATTGCTGTATGTGCATATAATATTTTAGAATGTATGCCAGAGAACAAAGCTCACTAAGAACTAAGTGTTAATGAACTTGGAAGATCATAAGTTTCGCTTTTTTCCTTTAGAACAATTAAATGCTTAATGTCTCTAAGTTGCATCTTACATCAAGACTTTGACTACTCATTATCGTTATCCACACACAGTAAAAAATAAAAACCTCATTTTTATTACTTTATCTGATATACTGATGAATATTTTCCAGAATGATCAGAATCTACTAAGAAAGCTATATGTACGAATTTTGTTTGACCATAACTTTTATCAACAATTTGCATTCATATTAAGTGTTATGATGATGATGTGCCATATTTTATCGGTAATGGAGAAAATGCTTGTAACTGGATACCAGATTACCAGACCGTCTAAGCTAACTACATTATGAAGAGCACATGAAAGAAAAACTCATTCAAAAATTCAATTGCAATATAATTCACACTGAAATAATTCATACAAAACTACATGTCCTGTAACGTTTAAATGTTAAATCAATGTCTAATATATGAATGGAGAACTTATATCGTGTTGCAATCCCTTTATGCATACAATTGGTTTTTTTAACATTTAACAATTTCGTTTATATTACGTAAGCATCTGGATTAGGTTTATAAACTTCTATATTAATTTGCATTTATAACCTTCATCGATATTGATGTAAATTGTCAATTGGTTGTAATATTCAACACACTCGTATTTGCATAGAATATTTTCCTAAATGTTTGCTGCCTGATAACCAATACGATACGATATAAATAGAATGGCAATGTTACTGCTTCCTGGACCAAGGCCATAAAATGAATTTTACCATTGAATTTTTCCATTGTATTTTTCCATTGTATTAAAATGTTCATGAAAATTTCTTAGCATTTGGTAATTACAACATGAGAATATGAAAGCTTGTTGTTGTATAGAGTAATATTCTACTTCGGTTATTTGGTAAAAAAAATAGTTTAGTCTTTAGCTTTAAAGAAAATATGAAATTTACTTTGATACATACACCGAATACGTAAGTATCATCCACCAAAATTGAAATCCTTAAATAAATTTTAGTTCCAATTCCTTTACAAAAAATAACTACAAAGTATTATACTGATCGTGATTACCATATTAATACCATTCAAGGGCTATCTTGGCTGTGACCACTAAAACGACAACTGAAAGGTAATTTCTTTTATATGCAAGCTGAAGTGAAATATTGTTTTTGTCGTTTTTTGCATTGCATGATTAAATCTCAAATAAATAATTAAAAATTACGTATATTTTTGATAGCCAGTCGTAGTAATAGCCATCAACAAGATTTAAAATAAAACCACAAGAAGGGCTTAAATGCATATATGTAGAGTACCCGTATATTGTTATTTAACCGCATTTCAAGTAATGTGTAGAACCATGCATGTAAAAGGCCTTGATTTTTTACCCCAGCCAAAATAAATACATACATGTTATCTGAGAAAGACGGAATTATTTTTAGGCACCTAAATGAATTTCTATGGAATGCAACTTTCAATTTCTTTTATCTTTGAATGGCTATTGTTGAAAGCAATTACGAAGAAACAATTTGGCCAAGTCAAATATAATGGGAAGTCTATTTTTTCCAGATATACTACTACCTGTCTAACATAACCTTACATGTCCCATAAGAGAACCGCTGAGTTTTGAGACCTTGTTTACACGTAAGTTTTTAAACACAAGATAAAGTTACATAAAAATGAATACGAGTGAAACAACGGATGCCTTTTGTAACGAAAGCGTAGCCGGCTCAGACAGATACGTGGCTTAGACATCAGACGTGGTCTCTGTCTGATGTAAGTATTTATGTAAACGTTTACAAGTGTGACTCACAAATTAATATACTACATACATATCTGATATAAAAAATCAACCGATACTCTTATCTGAACTGCATAATAATCTGAGCGAAAGAACGAGAGTTTTATGCTGCTACTTGCTGGTTTTCGGTTGAATAGAGCAACTTTGAGTAGTATTGACAAAATCAAAATATGTAACGTTTATGTACAATACTGAATAAAGTCAGACGTCATCAATAATTTGTGAAAACCATGGTGAAGACCTATTACACAGCGGTTCAGTACATGCCCGTTGTGTACCTAGTATATTTATGAAAACATTTTTCTCTTTTTAAGTCCTTTGCTATGAATATCTAAAATATAGCTAAAACATGATATGAATATCTCAATCATTTTTTGTAATGATTCAAAACGATCGAGCTCTGATGATCTGAAACACCTTTGGTTTTACGTTGTCCTTAAATTTATAAACGTTATGTCCTTTAATTTCGGAATCCAAAAATACATATACCGCAGATTAAGTGTAAATGAGAAATTCTTATTTTTCGAATAATTTCATAGTATTATCTTGACAAGAGTAATAATTCGTGCAAGAAAGATGGAAAGCAGGCACAATCCCCGTAAAGGTGTTTCCTGAGACCAAATATAGCATTGTAATAATGATTGGATATTGATAATGATTATGCATGTATATGAAACATCTATGCATGACATAATACACACATACGTATTACGTATCATAGTGTGAACGTTGTAATATATGCAATGCAACAGTAGCAAACATACCAACAAAAGGTTGCATATTTTTTCACACTCTATTAAATTTTATTTTGGTTCTTTACAGCACATTTGAAGCTCATCATCCATCATCAGCATCATAACCAGCTCATAAACGTGTCGGAATCGGCATTGCTTCATCAATCAGCTCAGTTGGATTCTTGATGGGAACAGAAACGTCTCAAGTCTCATTGCCACTTGCACTCCCGCAGTTGCAAATATTTTCTTTAATTCAACACCTCATTCACAGTTAATTAAAAAATATAAAACTACAAAAATTATCCTGTATAAGTTTTCAGGTGACAGTGACAGTAAATTTCGTTCATGGTAGTGTAAAAACTGACTATTGACTCTAATATTTACCTAGACTCAAAATGAGTAATAACGATTTAAATAATCCGGATGGACCATCAACGAGAAGAACTGTTCATTCTCGACAACGACCACCTCTACCTCCCCCACCTTACTATACACAACAGCCTTCCCCTAACTACCAACATCCACCTCAGCCCTATAACACCGGCTTTCCTGTCAGAATTACAGGAAATCCTGTGAGGATGCCAAATGGCGACTATCGCAACGTTGTTGTCCAGCAAAATATACAGCGCCGAGTTTCGGTGGATGTAAGAATGCCGGTGCAAACAACTTCAGCAGTACAGAGTACTCCACAACCGCAACGAACTCTAACTCCTCCACCACCCTTGTTAACACGACAACCATCTCCTTGTACACCTCCCTCCACGGAAAATTCCGGAGAACTGGTTCCAGCTACTGTTCAGAATGGGGAAAGACGAGAAACGATAGAGGCGACTGGTGTAACATCAGTATTTAAGCTTATTGACGAATCTAATAATAGTTATAAATCGTTAGGAGAGAGCATGTCGAATGTAAATTCACAGTTGAAAGATAACATAGAGAAATTAGAAAAGTCCCTTCAAGATAACATTGCGTTAAGGGAACAACGTGAAGTTCAGGATGGAGTTATCAAAGAGCTACGGGAGAAAGTGGAGTTGCTCAATAATAATATTGAGGAAATAAAGAAAAAAGCTACCAGTGAAATTCAACAAGCAAAATCTGAGGGGAATAATTGGGAAAATAAGTGTGTAAACTTGAATGCGGATATGAAACGTATCAAAAGTGAATCAGTGGAAGATCAAAAGATGGTAGAGTCTCTTACGAAGACAGTTAGAGATAAGGAAAAAATGATGGAAGAACTACGGAAGAAGTATTTCAGCGCGAAATCGTCAGGTGATCAATTTAAGAGACAGTTAGAAGACAAGGAAAAAGAAATTGACTCACTGAAAAAGAAAGTTATCGACAATGAGAAACTGATAAAAGCACAACAGCTTCAAAAGGACGAGTTGGAGGAAAAGCATAGAAACACGTGCGAAAGTTACTCAAAACTAAATGATCGTCACAAAAACCTAGGCACGGTAAGTAGGTCTTTGAGAAGTAAAGTTGACGACCTTCTAAAAAAGGATAGTAAGAATTTGGCAACTATTCAAGATTTGGAGACTGAGCAAAATGAGCTAAAAAAGAGTGCTGAGGAGCTGCAGGCGATTATTTCAGAAAGGTCTGATGAAAATACCAGGATTTCCCAAGAATTCGAGAAAGAGAGGAATGAAAACCAAAAGAAAGCGCTTGAGTTGGAGGAGAAAACAAAGAAAATTCAAGATTTGACGGTAGAAAACCAAGTGTTAGTGGAAAAGACGGATGAACTGGGAATGAGCATGAGTGCAGCTATGGGCAAATTCTATGATTCAATTACATCTAAACGGTCATCGGAATCCGGTTCACTGCCTTCTTCACAAGATGGAAATTCAGTGGAGTCGTCATCATCATCCATGGCAGTCGATGAAAACACCGGAAATTCTATAAATAGTGCAGGCAATCAAACAGACGAGCTTGAAACACAAGAAGATGTTCCACTCGGAGCTCGTCTTGGTGAAAAGAGAAAGTTGCCAACAAGGAAGAGTGGTATAGAGAAGAAGAAATGTGCCGATGCTAACTCTTCATTTGACCAGGAACCATCTCAGGGTAAACCAATAATTGTCTTACCGCAAATTCCCGGGTAAATTTTAGCCATTATTTTGAATGTAAAACTGGGTATTGTTTTAAGGGTGAATGGTATAGCGGCATTGCATTACATTTTATAAAAATTATTTCCTTAAAAACCATGTTTTCACAGGGATCCAACAGTGACGCTGAGACAACGGAGGTGAGTAATTCTTCGAGGACAAGTTGCAGTCCTTCCAGCAGCGGCAAACAGCAACGAAACAAAAGTAACAGTAAAGGGGATATGAAAGGATGCCTATATGCTAGTGGTAGTAGTTACATCTACAAGTGTAATGAACAGTATCAATAGGAACATCTTAGATTAAACTTAACACGTAGAGATTTGTTAGTTTGGAAATATTTTTTGCGGTGTTTGCATACTACATATTTTGTAACTGTAAAATTTGGTGGTAGTCATTACGTTTAATATACTTTTATGCAACTCAATTTCTGATATTGGGAAAAAAACTAACCTTAAATATCAAATTAATGTATTACATACATATATGTTAAAAGCAAAGAGTAATGCACACTTATTGGTCTAACTGAAAATAATTACACGTAATACTTGCAATTGAAAGCCATAAAGGCTGTTCCATGCATTTTATCTTAAGTTCTAACTTACTTTTTAACTTCCATTAGCTGTAATGCGGTATGGGTTACTATTGAATTATATTTTATATTTCGTAAGAGCGTTATCGTATCTTGTTGGTACTGCTTTTCTTGGTTTATAGCGAGGTAGATTTTTATGAATTGTAAACAGGACTAAAAATTGATTGACCCAACGTTTTGCTAAAAGTTAATATGATTAATTTTATACTTTAATGATGTGTTATTTAGATAAATAGATATAGTTTAAACTTTTAAAATATGAAGTTCATTATATACATCCATATTTGAAAGCTACTTATATATTTAGATTGATAGCTGAAAACTATTCCATTAAAAATATTTCGTTTATCAACTCAATATTAAATACTAAATTAGGTACCAATGGTTTAATTGATCTTATATTTTTTAAACTGTGTTGCTTTGTTGTCCTTTAATTGAAAAAGCAGTACATAAAAATGTTTCTTTAGTTTTAAGTACCAGTTACTAATATAATATCTCGAATTGTTTACTCGAAAGGCTAACAAAACCAGTAGTATTTTAAGTCAGTATGTACAATTAGCTCTTGAAAATCATCAGTGGCCAGGATTGGACACCCTACTACTACAGCTACTACTAGACTACGAAGTTGATTCATTGCATTGTAAAGAAAAACCTGTATATTATACCCTATCATTAATCGTATCTTCGTTTCATGAAGGAGTTGTGGGTATTATTGTATAAAAATGAGTTTTCATTATATATTTTTTGGATTTCATGTTGTATAAATACGTAGTATAGCATTGTAAAGATGGAAGTACTGGAGTGTGGTTTTCTGGGGCAAAGCGACATTTAAAATATTACTTATATTAGGTAAGCTAAAACAGTTATGTGTAAATCTAAAGGTTTAAAAATATAAAATATTACACATAAAGAAAACAAGAATGCTCGGTCAGTGCCGATAATATTTTTAAAATGTATGTATGATAAGTATTGCATCTTTAAATATGTGCGCTGGTATATAGTACATGATAACATGAAAGTTTAAAGAAGCATTGAATAGTCGCTTGGATCATGTAAGCACATTGTGCATTACTATGTGTGCGGTATATACATAAGCATATTGTTCACTCTAAGAATTGTAACATATCTTTCTATAGTAATAATATGTAAGCATATGATAGGTCAAAGACGAAGTTCATGACAAACGAACAATAAATTTAAATGATCCTTAGAAAATTATAAAAATCGTGTATATTTATTTGCATTAAAACAATTAAGTGCATAATGTCTATAAATCAAAGATTATAGCAAGATATGTGCATCTCAAATTAATCATTATCGTAATCAGTACAACAACCAAACATCCGCATTACTATTAGTAGCCTATTTTTACTCTTAAATGGCTGAATATTTTCCGATATGAATTTCTAAGTGACAAGTAAAATGTTTGAACAAATAACTTTTAAACATAACTTGTAATTTCAGCAGCGCAATGACATTTAGAAATATCGATAATGATGAGTCATTAAATTTCTTTCGTGGAGAAATCACTTGTTATCTATAAATTCACACCCAAATATGAATTTATATTTGGTAATTTTTCACATGACGGTAGAGCTAGCTCGGTCGTTAAGTAATCCAATATACATTATAATGGAATATTGACGCTTCTTGTTTTAAGAATTGTGAAAGGACTTATTGTTCTCAACTTTTTACATTGAACTGAAATTCCATTGAAATTTGAATACGTGTTATTATTCAAAATGCAAGTTTGATTTTTAAGGTTATCGAGTATGACAACGCCTGCTTTTATTTCACGTAGTAACATTTTCAGCTCCCTAGAGTGACTCATTTTAGCAATAGATAGTAAAATAATTCACTTATTTAAAACATAACCTTTTATTTAAAAAAAAGTTTGACATAACACACTGATTATCGATTACAATTTGCACGTAAAATTGATTACCATCTACGAAAATAAAAATCCTCACAATACTCAACTGGTAGTAATTTACAAAAAAGGTAATTACAAAGTATGTAGGACATTGATTCTCGCTGGAATACCATTTTACAACAATCTCGGCTTTGACCACTAACAGGACAACTGAAAGGTAACTTATTATTAGTGCATTGGTGCATAAACATTTTTTTATTGAGATCGATTTTAGTTTAAATTTTATCGATTATACCTGCTTTTTTACACTGTATGACTTAAATTTGTCAAAAGTGATTACCATGATTGAAAATTAAAGGGTAAGGAGAGACAGAGCTTAAGGTGCACATAGAGCACAACGTTAATGCCATTGAAAATAATATGTAGAATCATGCATGTGCCAGCCCATTTAATAGTTTGTCCTATCAGATTTTAATACATAAGAAAAACAATTTATGACGTTTTTATCGTTGTGCTTCTATCTCTTCTTCAAATGTCTTTTACCTATTTTTTTCAAACGACTATTATTTTAAGCAATTAGAAAAAATTCCATAGGGGATTATTATGTGTCTGTCTGGCTCAAACTAGCATATTAGTCACGTAGATTACCACTGAACTTTGGACTATTTTCTTACGTGTAATATTTGAAATATGAGATAAAGTGCAATTAGAATTGATTGAAGCAAAAAGGTTGCAATCCTAATAAAAAACGATATATACTACAAGGTGGACAGATCTATTACTTGACTCACTCACTATTCTGTCTGATATATATATATTTCAATGTGTATACTTTTATAAGTAGTACACACAAAGTAATACAAGGTTGTATGTACACTGGCAACTGATTCTTGTATTAAAGAAAAAAAAAACTTAGTGTCTTACTATTTTGAACAAAGGGACAAGGATAAGATTAACTTCTGGTGTTTCGGTTCAAAAGTGGATTTTTGGGTAGGATTGACAAAAATAAATAAAGAGTGTGTGCCTTTTTGTGATACTGTAAAAGGTTGCTTCATCAATCACTTATGCGAACTGATTTAATGGCTTGCTGCATATCACTTCGTGCAAGGTATTATTTTCATGGAATACAGTGCGTATATGCGTTTGTGTTTTTTACTAGTTTTTTTAAAGCGTCTTAATCCCAGTTGGTACTGTAATTCTAAATTGAGCTGATGCTTACGTTTGCATTTTTCATAATGAAAACAGTCTAATTGTAAGTTGTAACCAAGTATATCGTAGTAACATACCGATAATACTCAATATATGGAACATGTAAGATCCAAATAACGAACATATACAAACATTTATTCATGCAATCATGCATGCATATCATAGTAAAAAAAATCACGGCAACATGCAGCAATACCTATCTAAAACATGTTGGTTGACTACATAGGTCTCCTTTTCAATATATTCAAAGCTCATCATCATCACATACTCAAAGTGTAAAGAGACCGTAAAGACACTCAGTCAGTCGCCAGTTTGCTTCATGACAATACACAGAAAGTTCTCTTGTTGTACTGCTCGAACCGCAGTCAAAAATATTTCTTTTTTTCCTTTCTATTGTTTTCATTCACACTTGTTAAAAAAGTGTAAAAAAAATCAAACCACAAGTCTTTAACCCTCAATAGTTTCGCTGTGACATTAAAATTAAATTGTGAACTATAATTTATAAAATTGAAATTACATATTTCTAGTGCGAACCAACATTGTTCAAAATGAGTGATGATTTTCACAATCCGGACGGATCCGTGAGAAGAATTTTTCATCCACCGCCACGTGGACCTCCATTTCCTCACCAGCAACCCCATTTCTATCAACATCCTCCACACTTTCAACATCCCCCACACTCTCAACATCCCCCACACTTTCAACATTTTAACGAAAGAATGCCCTTTAATGCATGTATAGCACCAGGTTATTATCGACACAACGTGAGACAACACTTCCGTCAGCACATTTCTTTTGAGGGGCGAATTTCAAGAGGATCACCGTTACCTGTGAGGGTGCCAGTACCAGTGCAAATCACATCAGTACAAGAGCTTACACCACAGCCAACTCCTCCCCCACCAGTTCTAACCCCACATGCTACCCCACTGCCATCTCCCCCTGGGGAAAACTCCCCAGAGACAATGGTTCTTGTTCCAGCTTGCAATCAAGTTGAACCACAGAGAAAACATGAACAAGAGGAGGAAACTGATGAAACGTTGCGTGATAATGCTAGTCGTGAGTATAATATGCTTGGAAAAACGCTTGCAATGCTGCAGTCCTCCTTACTAACTCATTCAGATTTATTGGCAAGGTCGAGAATAAATGAAATTGAACTAAAAGCAGCAAATATAGCTCTAACTGCTCAGCTAAAAGAAAAAGAGGAAGAGTTGATGTTTGCTGCTGATCAAAGTGAGGAAAAAAAGAAAGAGACTGAAAGGAAAATTCAGGTGGCCAAATCTGAGGAGACGAAATGGAGGAATGCATATGTTAAAATTCATAATCAGTCATTTGAAAAAGACAAAAGAATTGAAACTCTGTTAAAGATAGAAAGCGAGAATAAGTCACAGATACAAGGCCTAGAAGCTAAAGTGGTTCAGTTTGAACGGTCAGAACAAAAGTTAAATGAAGAGTTAACGAGTGTCGAAAGCGAGTCAAAAAGAAAAGATGATGAGATTGAGTCACTTGAGAGAAAAATTAGTGAGAATGAAACGAAGATAAACGATTCAGTTAATAAAGTTCTGGAATTGCAGTTGACAAATGGAAACTTGAAAGAGCAGTTGAAAGATAAAAATAAGAAAATGCAAACGTTGGAGGGTAATTACAAAAATAAATGTGATGAGTTTTCCAAATTAAAGGAGGAATTTAATAAGCTAAAGAAGAAAGCAGGAGAGCAGGAAAGTTTAATTGGAGACTTTAAGAAAAAGGAGAAGGCCAATGAGGCAGCTATTAAAGAACTGGAGACTGAGCGAAATAATTTGAAATCGAATGTTCAAGATTTGGAGGGGAAAATTTCGGAAAGAATCAATGAAATTTCCAGCATCAATCGTGAATTACAGAAAGAGAGAAGTGAAAACCAAGCTATAAAGCTGAAATTGGAGAAGAAAAACAAAACGATTAATGAATTGGAGGAAGATATCCGGTACTTTGAACAAGTGAATGACGACCTTCCGAAAAAGATGAACCAGTTATTCTTTCAAATTTGTGCTCAAAAGCGACGTAAAAGTGAAGTATCAAGTCCATCGCCTGATGAAAGAGAAGCTTCTCCTGAGCCGTCATCCATGACAGTCAATGAGAATGGTAACGGTATAGGCACATCCAATGAAGCAGAACAGCTAGAAACTCAAGAGAGCCCCAAAATGGCTACTATTGGCAAAAGGAAATTTCCAATAAGGAAGAGTAGCACAGCAAAGAAAAGATGCGAAGATGCAAACTGTTCAACCGATCTAGAAAAGATAAGCGTGCCGCAGATTTCTCAGCAGGTAAATTTTAGTTGTTAGTTTGATTGATAAATAATATATTATTTACCAATTTTTATGGGATATATGGATTATAAATGTAATGGTGCATAGCAACAATTATTTCTTTATTTAAAAATGTTTAAATTATTTTTCCTCTCTCAGGAATCAAATACTGGAAGCGATGCTGCGATACCGGAAGTGAGTAGCTCGTCAAGACAGAGTTTCAGCCCTTCCAGCAGTTGCACACGGCAAACAAACAGAAGTGACACTACACAGTAAAAGAAACTTCCAAGGAATGACTTATTAACATGTTTTAAAAATATAGATTAGTTAGATTTATATTACTAGTTGAATACGTTTTCCCAGCATATGTATATACTGCATATTTTTTAATTGTTAACGTTAGATTTATTCATTGCGTATATGTAGGTGTATATAAAGTTTTAAAATTCATACATTAATATATTATATTATTGTGAAATGATTTGTTATAGTAGTACATAGCATTAAAAGTAGAATGTCATATCGTTTTCAGCCAAAAAGGTTGTTCAATGAACTATATTGTTAAGCAATGTTTAATTACTTTAGTTAAGCTTGGATGTGAAATGGATTAGTATTTGTTAATCTGCAACGTTTCTTATTGTTGGTAGTATATTTAACTAAATATAATAATATGTTATATGTATTTATAGATGTATGGTTAACAGTTACAGAAACAGAAGTTGATATTATAAGCTAATTTTTTCGATGGTATACTCTGAAATATAGTTCATTCTTAACGTAATTAATTGTTTTATAGTATGCGTGTGGCGGTATTCCGCAGATCGCAAAATGATTATGAAAATTAACTAACTGACTTATTAAATCAAGAATATGACGTTAAGTTATTTGTATCCAACTTCTCTTTATTTATACAACTCTTCATTTTTTATTACATATTGGGTACATACCCATTTCACTGATATTTTGGCTGTATAAAAGAAAAGTGTTCACTTTTTATCATAACAGATTTCGTCAAGCTTCTAAAAGTATACTATGAAAACTGGATCAAAGCTGGAATTCATTATGTATCTTAAAAATTTATTACATAATATTTGCAATGATGGAACAATCGTAACATGAGAAGCAAAAAGCAAACTAACCAGCATTTTTTCTTTCACATTTTTCGTTGACCTGATTGATTGAAATTGCATTTTTGTTTCGAACAGCGCCATAAAAAATCTGCATGGAATAAATACATATTTAGTGCATTCTGTCGATTTTTCCAATGTAACTTTTTATATATAACGCAGCGGGCCAGATGTCAAATTTACAACCCAACTGATCCCAATCCATGGCAAGAACAAGTGTGCTCCCAGTCCCAGTATTTAAAGTACGTACAAAGGATAAAAGTGAGTCAACTTACTCTACCGCAATCGTAAGATCACCCAAGCAGTAGATGAAAAAACCACTTCAGTATAGATTTCATCCTTACAAGTGTCATTGTCACAATACGTTGAAGACTAGGTGCGTGTGGCTATTAAATTTTGGGATTTCTTTGGTTACGAAATCCCTAAGGTTTCAGATCTTTCGTTCATATTGTGAGTAAACGGTATTTTTCAATAGAAAAGGCAATGTTTTATTTCAATGCCAATTCATTCGACGTATTTGGTGTGGTAAGCAGGTAAATATAATGTTTTTAAACGACGAGACAAAATCACATCTGACACAAAAAATAAATATTTCTCCGGTATCCTTCAGAAATGGCTCAGAACTTAAGTGCTTTACTATACTGCCCGGTGAGGTCTAATAGGAGCATATTAAAAGTAAACCCATATTTCAAATGAATATGCAATGTAATATCTTGTTTTTGAAAAAAGTGCTTTTTTAATTCGTACAATATTTCAACTTACAAGATTAAATATGCTTGAAGAAATGTGAAAACATAATTTTAAGCATAAACGTTTCTTGCACTTAAGCTATGCATAGACGCCGTTGTATAATTTACAACTAAAATAAAAAATTCATTTCATGAGAGATATACTGTAGTAATTATCCACACCACAAGTGATAATCAGCTAATTAACATGAACAAAATAATTAATTAATTACTCAACATAAGTTTTGACTATCTTTGAATGAAAATTTCAAGATACAAACCGAAAAAAATTAGGAGATAACACTGCAAAACGGAATGCTCGTTTCAATTCATATAACAAATGCTCTTTAGCGACAAACAATGTATTGTTTCGATTTCAATGTTTACCGAAGCTAAGCTGTAATAAGCTGCTATATATACAGTTAAAATAACGTAACAATTAAATGTTTTAGATATTATTTTAAAATCGCCACTGGTTTACAACATACATAAAAAGTGTTCAACATAAAATGACCGTTATGTGTCAATGACAAACTTATATTTTTCTCTCAGTCTCCGCCAAAATCTTACGCTTTTTTGCTCATTTTTTTATTACTTTCCGGGTAAATGAAAAAATGATTTTGCATTTCACACAAGTCATAACAACACATAACAAGACAATCCTCTTTTTCTCTAATGACACATTTATTTCATTTTTACAGAGTGACAAAAGTTGCACTTACCTTCTTAATTTTGACAATGTTGTCACCATAATTTAATTTCATTTAAGAAACATCATGCTTACCTATTTACTTTTGAGAAAGAGACTTCATACTTTTTGAAGACATTTCGCAATAAGAAATCACAAGGCAGTAACTTGACATGAGTTATCTCTTCTTTACGCTCGTATGGGTGCGTGTTCAAAATAATAATATTATAACATAACACAAGAGACCCAGATCATTTCGAGGTCTCTGTCGTCGTTGGCGTCGTATCGTGTTCATCTTTCTCTCTCTCATTTTAAAAAGGGTTTCATTGTCCTTTTACAACAGCTCACAATATCGATCAGGGCGACATAATGCTAAGACAATAATGAGAAACACATCGATACAATTTCCTCATTAAATGAGACAGAGATCAGAAAGGGTAGCAAATAACACCTTTCACCCTACAAGAAAAATTACCAACATTTCCCACACACGCTTGTATACAAACTTTACGAATCTCAACCCTATCAGTAAACAACCGAAAGTAAAAAGGTCTTCAGTGTAGACTTCTAGACTTCATCAAAACGGATAACGATGATACATAGCAAATGTAAAGTGAAAAGTCACACAAAAAGGGTTCAACATGAACATGAATGTGGCTCTTCTTCACCTGCGCTTTTTAACCTATGGAAAGAAATTTACTTAATTAAGAGTACCGAAAATAAAGGTCAAAAGTAATGAGTTTTTGAAGACACGGTACGAAGTAGAAGTTTTTGAAGACATGATTTCTACTGTATTTTTTACTCCGAACTTTTTGATTTTTCTCAAGCATAATCCCATACTTTAGGATGACACTAAGGCTATATTTGTACCCAAAACGAAACCCTTCAGAGCAACACATTCATTTTTTTACTCGTCAAGAATAAAATACGCTAGTTCTCTTGACTTTGTCATTTTTAACTAAACCTTGAAACATTTTACCATCTCATCAGCTACCGTTCATACCTGAAACCTCACAAGGGTCAAGACTTGATTTCTTATCGTATACCCTGCGTATACACACATTATACCCCAATTTATATTTCTAAACAAAATTTCATTTTATCTGTTAGTTGAGTCACTCACTCTATCACTTCATCAATCACACCAGCACTCGATGTATATAAGTTAAAACGGCCAAAATGAGGGTATTTCAGTAAACTAATGTTTTTGAGGATTACTCAGCGATAATGAGCAGTTATTACAAGTAATGAGGTTCGATCTTCATGAACATAAAAAGTACAAGTTATATAAACACATCTTTATAACAATCAAAGAAATTAACTCAAATCATTCACAAACTGTAATGTGTAATACAAATTCTTGCAGTAAACTTTTATGAAATGGCCAAACTACAAATATTTAACAAAGAAAATATAAAACCTCATATATTATTCTTATATTATGCTATTTGTAATTTTTACTACTTAAATCAGTGATCTAATTGTCCCACATTTCAGCAAAAGGTATAGTTATATTACCCTACATTATCATTATATTAAAAGTGTACTGTTTTCAGAACCGGCATAGTCGCAGTTGTGGCGATGATGCATTCGATTATAAATGTAAAATATGTTTGTTTTATTTAGAAAGATGTAACAATATTCCTTGACGATTTATTTTGTTCCGTAGCATATTATAAACTATTAAATACTTCTTCCTTATCATTTCTGTATCTCAGAATAAGCCTTCGTCGCTAAATTCCTCATTTTGGAAAAGAGCAACACAATCAAATCAGCCAATGAAACTGAATACGTTAAAAGATTCTGTATGGAATGTGCAAGCGACAACTTTACAACTTGGCCAGCAATTTTTAATGATTTCGTTATGTGATACTATTCAAAGTCCAAGATACTTGTTTTATGTGAGTAACATGGGACTGTTAAGAGAACAAGGAAAAAGGTTATGGTTACGTAATTGTAACCATAACCTTTTTCCATTGTACATGTAATTCTTATGCTGCACAATGAATAGGTTTATGACTCCCTGATGTACACGCATGTTGTACGTAAGTAAATAAGCATACATTGAAAAGCATTACATAGAAATACAAGTTAGTATAGAATAAGTATGTACGTATTTTAAATACGTTTAAAAGCATGAAGTAGTTCTAGTTGGATTATGATTATATGTATATAATAAACAATCGATTCTTGTAATCTGAGTTTGCTTGCTCAGTACTTGAAAAATGATGAGATATTTTGTGATTTCCTCATAATATATTTCCTTAAGTGAATATTGGTTGTTCGGTAAGTTTTGGTAGTATTGGTTACTAACATAATGTAACTCATGTACTCGTTTCTGTAAAAAGAAGACATGAACGAATTGTACAAAAAAATAAAGGCTGGCGACACATGCGACGCATATTGTTCTCTCTTTTACTAAACCTCCTAAATTCAGATACTTTCCTTTTTCATTATTCAATGATAGATAGAACTGTACTCAGACAAGGCATAGCATAGTTTAAACACCCATATATATGTAGAAAGTGTATATAACGATAACGTCATTCATTTTGGGTACTAAAGTAAGTGAAAGATTGAATATACTATATGTATATCATATAATACAGTACCTTTGTAGCTACCCATCTTTTTCACACTGCTAAATGGTCTGCCTTCTGGTCTTCTGTCTGATCCCTTGCAATATATTTGATGATCCTTATCTCATGCAAAGTCAAGGGAGCTCAAGAGGGTTAGAACTCCCTCGTTGTCTTCATGCTCGCTCAGTATGCATTTTGACGAGTACACAGAAACGTCTCATGATTTTACTGCTGCAGTCATAAAAAAATCCTTCTCTTCAAAATTTTCATTTTGATTCACAATTATTTCGAGTTTTAAAAAGTCAACTCAGAGAATAAAGCTATCTCCCGGAAAATTGTTATTAAAATTATTTTGTTCTCAAGTTAAAATCGCAGAAAAATTTAATTTCACATTTATAGTGCAAACGCTGTGTGCAGTTAAAAGTTCAAAATGTGCGATAATTACACTAATCCGGACGGATCTGTTAGACGGATTGTTCGCATGCCTCCAAACCGACACCCTCCTACACCATATCCATATCCATTACCTCATTATCCCCCTCAACACCAACAGCCTCCTCGATCTACATACCATCATCGTCCTTATCCACCTCAAGCTTATAACTATAGCAATCCCGTGCGAGTGCCTGTCCCAATGACCAGTAACCATATGAGAATGGCACATGGCAATTATCAGGACAGAACTGTTCAACAAAATTTCCAGCATCAAATTTCGATAGATAGATGCATTCCCAGAGTATCACATGTAGGTCCAGTACCAGTGCAAATAAGATCAGCACCGCAGCCTCCCCCACAAGAAACCCCTCCACCTCCAATTCTAACACCTCAACCTGTACCGATTCGTCCTTCCACCTTGGAAAGTTTAGTGGCAATGGTTCCAGTTCCAGCTTTCAGTCAACATGAACAAAACAAAAAAGAAGAAAATGAGGAGGAGACTGAACAAGTTCTAGTGAACGACGATAAAGCGGAAATTATAATATATTGCACATCATTAAGCCAGGTCTTACGCATAATGCTTTCTTCTCTCGAAAAACAAAAAGAAAAACTGAAAAGTTCCAGTAAAACCGACGATAAATTGAGAGCAGCAAATGAAGCTGTCAATGCTCAGCTAAAGGAATTACAGCAAGAGATCGATTCTATCAGAAATACAAATGAAGAAATAGTGAAAAAGGCTGAGGAGGACGTTCAACAAGCCAAATCTGAGGAGGCTTCTTGGAGGCAAAAGTGTATGGAGTTGAATGAGGAGCAAATGGCGTTTAAAATTGAGTCAGAGGAAAAGGATAGAAAAGTGCTCAGCTTTGAAATGTCCGAAAGGAAGTTAAAAAAAGAGTTAGATGAGAAGGAGAAAGAGGTAGAAAGGCTTAGTAAGAAAACGACACACGGGGAAATTCAGATAAATGAATTAAAGGAAAAAGTGTGCAATTTGGAATGTTCAGAACAAAAGTTGAATGAAAAGGTAGAAGAAAAGTGCGTTCAGTTGACAAAGTTAAAAGAAGATTTTAATGAAATTACTACGACAAATAAACAACTGGATGTGATAATCGCAAACTTTGTGACAAAGGAGACGAATTTTAAGTTACGTGTTCAAGAGCTGCAGGCTGAAATTTTAGAGAAATCAGATGAAATTACTAAAATCTCCGGTGAATTGGCTACAGAAAGAAATGACAATCAAGTTGATCGGGAAAAGATGAATGAACAAATAAGCGATTTTAAAGAGCAAGTGAAAGTTTTACAAGAATGTGATAAAGTTACCATACAAAAATTGAAAACTGAAGGCGAAGATTTAAAATCAAGAGTTAAAGATCTAGAGAAAACAATTTCACAAAAAACTACTGACTTTTCCACGATCTCTCAAGAATTGGAGGAAGTTAAGAAGGATAATCAAGTTAAAGTGATCGAACTAAAAAATAAAAAGGAAAAAATCAAACATTTGAAAAATGAAGTGAAAAAGTTAGAACAGGAGATAGATGAAATGCCAGAGAAGTTTGTGAGTCAGATTTTAGATTACTCTCCAAAGCGACGTAAACGAACAGTGGCTCGTACATCCTCGTCGTCTGGTCCTGAGACATCGCCTATGCCAGTGGATGGGGACAATGAAAACGCCAAAAACAGTAAATGCAACGAAGCAGAACGTCAAGAACACCAAGATGTTGATGTTGTTCAAGCACCTGTGCTTTCAAAGAAGTGCAGTGTCAAGAAGAAACGACGCGGAGAAGATGCCAACTCTTCAATCAACCACAATCAGCCCCAGAACATAGTAATCAGCTTCCCCGAAATTTCTCAAATCGTTTTCAAACAGGTAAATTTTAGTATTTGTTTATGTACGACATTGCTGTATATTATTATTTTATTTGAAAATATGTATCTTATTTTTATCAGAATTGCAACACTAACGATGACACCAAGAGCGGCACATCAAGGTCAACTCGATCAAGCAGTGGCAAGCAACACAGCAAGGAAACGGAAGAGACAGTACGCAGTAAATGAATTATGAACGAATGACAATCTGGTAAAAGTAGAAGTGATGATGCATAGTGAAAAGTATTGGTGATTGACACATTTAAGCTTTTTCTGAAACGAAGGTTAATAAACCCGGTTAATTTTTGTTAGGGTAAATTTTAGTGCCACTTAAGAATAATTAACACTTCTCAAACGTTTCTTGTAATGTATTTAATTGAACCTGGAAATATTTTTTTTGTAAAATACACTAATATACCAATGTAGTATACCAATATGTATAAAATATATGTCTTGCTTGTTAATTACATACATAAATGAAAATTGAAAATAATACATGTAACCATACTGAAATGAAGTGTTATAGCACCTATTCTCGAAAGCAGCATATCGTATCTATATAAATTCTTTGTATCAATACTGCTTAAGATACTTTATGAGATATCTAAATAGAAATACTTTAGAAAGAAATAAATAAATTTTATAATGCATGTATATCTAAATACAAACTTTTCTTTAGCTTTATTAAAGTTAAGACAACTCACTTTTCCATAAGTAAAATCATTCAAACAGTTAATGAGAAAACTACTTCTTTCCGATTTTATACTTAGGAACATTACAGGGCAACACAAAAGTGTTTAAAATAAAATTTGGGGTTTTCATTGTCCAAAAATCCGTATTTAGTCAGGCGCCAATTTTTAATTGGGCAAGGGGCAAAAGGGAGTCCTTTCATTGAAAAGGGAAAGGTACTGGTTCAAAGTTATTGTTTCGTGACACATTCCGCGTAATGTATATATGTATATGCCGCATTTTCCAGAGCTGTATCCCTACATCATACGATAGAAATTTATTTACATATATGCAATGGCACTCACCAATTACAGACGTAGAAAGACTTAATTTCGGTCAAAATATTCCGTTTATTACTCAATAACCTTATACTAGAATGGAAACAAGACTTTGCTTTAAGAAAGCCTCAAATCCACAGGCATAAAACACTATCATGTTTAAGAAAAGGAAAAAGTATTATTAAGATATGATACAATTTATCTGGAAATAAAAAACATATCTTCATGACCTTCATCTGATGACCATAAAAGCACTTAATTTATCATCGGGATATTCACCTTTTCCGAAATCGTCCGAAGACTACCACAGAAACAATGCAAATCTACAAATATTTACACACGGTTCATTTGTTGTCGATTTAGACTACCAGATATTACAAGTTCATAGTCAATATTTGTTTGCATGGAGTATGGCTAGACAAAGAGAAGGAGAGAGAGAGAATCAGCAATATGAAAGTTTTTTTCAAATCGATCTTTGATTTTCTGATATATAATAATCATATATAAACGCATACATATTTACGTAAATTTACGTGATTTGAGAGAGAGACTGGTTAACTGTTTTAGGGATGAGAAATATAAAATCAAAAGTCACTAACTTGATGGGAGATGGGACTGTTCAAAATTTTATAACATCACAGCTTAATGAGAGACTAGGCATTTTCTAACTCATCACTTGTTTATCTCTCTTTCAAACAAAGCACAAGTCTTAGATAACGTCATTACAAAATATTTGCCATTGCTCCTACGTTTAAGTACATTACTTTGATACATAAGTACATTCAGAAGAGTTTCTGGCTTCGTTTTACAAGAGCCCCCAATATTGATTAAGATAAGAGATAATGGCACGGTCATCTCATTAAAGGTGGCTGAGATAAGCGAGGATGCTGAGAGGCTCTTACCACAACGAAAATGTATCAACTAACATAGAAAAGGCCCAGAAGAAAATAAATAGAGAGAAATATCGATAGTATAAATATTTATTAGTTTGTTGTTGTTTGAAATGTCTTCTGAAAACCCTAATTACGATTCTACATCTATAAGAGCTTTAAAATTACGAAAGGAAAACTTGAAGTAGTTGTTTTTTATTTCAAATTTTCTTTCTTCATTTTTTATGATTGCATTTCATTGTATTAATAAATGCATATTATTATCATGCATGAATCACCGACTCTGGCGTATGGATACAAAAATTGAATTTTAACGTTATATATTAGAAATTCTATAAATGGGCGAATAAGTGTTCTGTAATTTGGTTGTGACCTCGGGACCTTATTAATTCCTAGGACTTAAAAGAATTGAAATAATGCACTCTGTGGTATTCAGCATAGTTTATGCATGGTGAAAGTAAACATTCGACACCAATAATTAATCCTGTTTTACTGCTCGTCAAATATAATTGTTATGTTTTGCTGTAAAACTTTAAAAATCTTGTGCATTGATTTCCAGTCCTGCTGGCCACGCTGGCTTGTAACCTGATCACTTGCGTCATTTTAAATTTAATAAGCTGCACTGGGGGTTTGATGTGGGATGCAAAGCAGCGCTTTAATATCTGTACTTCAGAAATTGCCGCTGTTTCTCAAATCCTAATTATGGACAAGTTGAATCCAAACCAAAACATTCAAAGAAACGGAATACTTCAAAGGGGTCTGTATCTGACAACTTAACAACTTGGCCAACTGTTTTTAATGATTTTGTCATGTGATATATTTTAAAATCCAAGATACTTGTTAGTAAAGAGTATCAAGTAAAGTTTTCATGTGAGTAAAGAAAACATGGAACTGTAAAGAGAACCAGAGAGACCTGCTTTAGATACACAGTCAACAAGTTTATAGAACAACACATTAGAACAAAGAAACATAAATCAATAGAAGTAAAAGTGTGAACATTAGTGTGTATCTAGTTACTCCTGAATCATAATAAGCTCCAAGAGAAAAGGGAAAGAAACATGACGTTTGCCCAAATAACAAAATTTCTTGATATTTTCAACTTCGTTCATGCATACGAGTGTTGGGAAACCTCGCGACATTTTACACTTTTGCTTTCATTAAATGTTCTTTATAATGTAATTGTGTAGCATAATTGGTCTTACTAGGCCTCTATCAGATATAATTTCTATAATGACGCAAAAAGGCTAATGTATGCATTCCATCCAAATATAATTATGAAAAAAGTGAACCATACATATGTGTTGAACAATCTAGCTAAAATTCAGTTACAATTTTTAAGAGATATTACACGAAATAACCATAACCACTAAGAAAACAACTGAAATATTGATTCCTATTAATTTGCGAACTCAGTGCACCAACAGTGATTATTCATGGCATAATGTATTCCATTTGCACTCCATAAAATCATGTTGAAAATTGATTTAAAATTCACTGATAATATGTACCAACAATACTTTTGAATCATTTTTATCTTTGTCAAAGAGAAACCCAACCATTTTTTTCACTGGACTTCTATGGCATATCATCCCATTTTGGTATATCAAAGATTTCTTACTATGACTATTTTTGTAAGCAAGTAAATCATCAAAATATTCTATCCATCAAATAACTAAAAAAATGCTAAATTTTTGAGGTTTAATATTGTAAGTTTGCTCTTAAGCATTAGGGTAAATGGCAACCCCTGCACACATGCGCATTCAGGAAAAGGATAAATGCCATCTTTCTCAGCATCATAAACTTCACCAGATATATATACTTTTCATTAGTTTTCATTCAATTTTCGGTGTAGTGGTGGTAGGGCAAGCTGCATTGTGAATTTCCTTCCCCATATGTGAGCTATTAGTAATTAACTGGCGATGTTGGGTAGCATTGTATAAAATCATATGTCTTTTTTCTGCTCTTGACTCTAAAAAAACATAAAAAGATCTCCATAAATGTAAACCAAAAAAAATCGTTCTGCACAATAGTTCATGCAAGAGAGTATTGTAAAAAGGGTAAAAAGCAAGAATCCATTCATAACTATTTTTATGTTCTCCGAGGTCTCTCGAATTCAGATACTCACACTTGTCCTTTTTCATTATGAAAATGTTAGAACCGTAAAATATATAGCATGGTAGAAACAGCCATTTAGAATATATAATACATAGCAGCATTTTGTCTGGTGTGCATATAGGACATGCCGTAAATGATCCGTCTATATGTACATATAACGAGTATATATGTATGTATGCAGTCATGTTGCTCAAGTAAATACAAACGTAAATGAAAGATTCCGTATATAATACAAACGCAAGGGTAGCTACCAAAACTCAAGGGAGATTACTTTTTCATACTTTTGAATCGTGGTCGGCTGTCCCTTTTAGTATATTTGAATATTAATATCACACTAAATGTGTGAATGTCCATGAAGGGATGGAACTCACTCGATATCTTCACAATCAGTTTGTATATTGACGTCTACACAGAAACGTCTCACATTTTACTCTCTTAGCCGAACAAATTTACTTTTGCTCTTCAACGTTTCAGATTAAGGTTATTTAGACTTTTAAGAAGTCAAATTAGAGTTTAAATCTCTGTCCGTTACATTTAAATTAATATGTTCTATAGTTGAGATAATAGAAAAGTTGAAAATTGTTGAAAGTTGAAATAATAGAAAAGTTACCATTTCTAGTGCAAACGCTGTAGTATAAAATGGGTGATAACTTAACCAATCCGGATAAGTCGATCAGACAGATTGTTCACATGCCTCCAAATCGTGACCCTTCTCCTCATTTAGGGGCATTGGTACCGGTTTCAGCTTCCATTCAAAACGAACAAAAGGAAAAGCAAGAAATGGAGGTGGAGGAGGAGATTGATGAAATTTTGATACGTAAGCTTGCTGCAAAAGCTTCTGGTCTGCATAAGGAATTCGGACATGTACTTGGCAGCTTGCTATTATCTCATGAAAAGAAAGGAAAAGAATTGACGATGTCAAATAAAGTTATAAATGAATTAAAGGCAAAAGAAAAGGTTTTAAGTGCTCAGTTACTCGAATCAAACGAGCAAAATGTGGGTTTTAATAGTAAAATAGAGGAAATAGAGAAAAAGGCTGAGTTGAGCGTTCAACGAGCCAACTCTGAGGAGGCTATTTGGAGAAAAAAGTTTATAGACTTGAATGAGCAGTTAACGACTCTCAAAAATGAATCAGAGGAAAAAGATAATAATATTCGTGTGCTGATAGAGAAAGCGACGGATAATGAAACCAAGATAACCCAACTAGAGGCTAAAGTGCTCAACGGTGAAATGTCAGAACGGAAATTGAAAAAAGAGTTTGAGGAGAAGGAGAAAGAAGTGGAATGTTTTAGTAAAAAAGTGACGCAGGGTGAAATTAAGATAAGTGAATTAGAGGAAAAAATGTGCAATTTAGAATCTTCAGAACGGAAGTTGAAGGAAGAGGTAAACGATAAGGATAAGGATATTCGAATGTTAAATGGAAAGATTGAAGAAAAATGCACACAGTTTTTAAAAATGGAGGGGGATTTTGATAAAATAACTTCGACAAATAAAGAACTTAATACTATAATCGCAAACTTTGTGAAAAAGAAGAAGGCTGATGAAATAGCTATGCAAGCTTCGGAGACTAGTTTTAAATTACGTGTTAAAGAGCTAGAGGCAAAGATTTTGGATAAGTGTACTGAAATTACTAAATTGTCAGATCAATTGCATAAAGAAAAGGAAAAAAATAAAGTTGCTCAGGGAAAAATAAATGAAGAAATAAAAGTTATGTACGAGCGAGTGAAAATTTTGGAAAATGGTGATAAAGTGACCATAAAAAAATTAAAAACTGAGCGAGATCATCTCAAACTCAGAGCTAAAGATTTGAAGACTGAATTAAAATCATTAAAGAAACAGAACGACGATTTTAGAAGCAATTTTAGAACAATTTTAGAGACGGCACACAATTCAGTTACTCCAGAAAAATCTAATAAGCTCTGTAAACGAACAGTTTCTTGTTCATCTTCTTCCGAGGAAGAGACTTCTCCGGAGTCATCATCGTCATCCATGGCAGACGATGGGGGCAACGAGAGTAAACGCAGCAAAACAGAATGTTTGGATCCACAAGATGCTGGCAACATCACACTTGGAAAGAGGAAACATCCACCAAGGGCCGTAATTAATGTAGTGAAAAAACAACGTGAAGATGCTATCTCTTCAATTGGCCAGAATGCACTCCAAAACAAATTAATTACTTTCACAGGGATTTCACAGAACAATTTCGATCAGGTAAGTTTTATACGTTATTTTGGGTGAAAAACAACAATCTTTTGTTAGTAAAGGTTCATTAGATATATCAACAGTATTGCGGCATTGCAACATTATTTTTACATTAATTTTTAATTAAAAATCTTGTATCTTATTTCAGAAATCCAACACTGAAGGTAATACCGAAATAGCGGGAAAAAGCAGCACATCAAGGTCAACTCGATCAAGCAGTGGCAGACGAGACAGCAAGGAAACGGAAGTTACAGTACCCAGTAAATAAATCATGAACGGATAAATCCTATCTAGTAGTAGTAGTAATGTTGAATGATGCTGATGTATGGTGAAAAATGTTGGTGTTTTCAACCCTTTTGTAAAAAAAATCAAAGTTAATCTTGAATCGTTATTGCGTTAAATTTTAGTGTTATACATACGTATGAAGCACAATTTTATAAATATTTCAATAAATTGTGGAATAAATTCACCTTATAAGATTGGTACTAACCATTGTAAAACAACTACATGGGTGATGGATGACTACATGGGTTTTTCTTTTTCGTTGTATAAATGAAAAGTGTGAAAATACATACCAATAATAATTCTTTCTTTACTGAAGGGATTTTTATAATACTTACTTACTATACAGAAAGCAGCATATCGTATACATACATAAATTAGTGTTATATTGATTGCATAAAAATAATATTGACGGCCATGAATTTTGCTAAAATCTAATTTTAGTAATTGATGTGTTATTTAGATTCAT
This sequence comes from Entomobrya nicoleti, assembly GCA_034695465.1. Classification (NCBI taxonomy): domain Eukaryota; kingdom Metazoa; phylum Arthropoda; class Collembola; order Entomobryomorpha; family Entomobryidae; genus Entomobrya; species Entomobrya nicoleti. The sequence goes on from JAQFZG010000089.1 coordinate 39,066, forward strand.
GAATACGTTATTTCCCCTTAACCATACATGGCAATTGTTGTTCCTTCCTTCCTTCTACTAATATGTACTTACATTACAAAAATTAACTAGCCTTTAAAACTAAACGTTTCGGGTTTAATTTAAATCTCCAAATACCATAACTGTAAGCATAACTGTGGAGTGGAAGCATATTACTAGCATTATACTAGCATGTATTCAGTCTCTTTAGTTCATGAAATGTACATAATATTTATGTAAGTTTTTTTTGTAGAATGACACTGAAGGGGCTTGATGGGAATTCAATAACCTAGCCGATTTCAATCCATGTCAATGAAAGATCGAAGCACTCACACAAAAGATATTCACATAGCCATAAAAGTCAGAAAAGGCACACTCATTCAAATGTATAGAATCACTCAAGCAGTCAGTGGGGAAACGACTCCTTTAAGATTTTGTCTCTAAGATTTTTATTGCAAGACTGAATGCTACAGTTTACAAATAAAATTTGAGGTTTCAACTGTCCCAAAAATTCGTCGTTAACCTAGGTGTCAACTTTCTTTCATTGTGCTGGCGAAGTTGATTTTTTTTTCAATGAAAACGGCAAGATACTTTTTCAATGCCAATCCTTCCCGAGATATTCCATGTCGCATTATTATTACCAATTTATCCAGGGCTGTATTCCTATAGCTTATGATTGAAAAAGCGTGTGCAATATAATAACTCTTAGAAATACATTGACATACATTTTCTTAATTTCAGCCATAAAACATGCTATATGAGAAATGGAAAAAGTATATTAAAAGTTTTATACATTTTATCTGGAAACAGAAATACTAAGAAAATTAGTTGTAATAATTATTCCATGTACAATGCAAGTTCAAAATAGTTTTCTGTAATATTCTATAAGGTTTAATTGTTTTAGATTTTGAGTTACATGCCCTAAAAACTCATCGTCAGTATTCGTTAGCATGATGGATGGCGACATGACAGCAATATTGAAGTTTTGTTTATTTCGATCTTTGGGTGATTCATTCATTTCACATATACATGCATATATACATACATGTTTTGTATAAATACATAAGTTAAAACAGTCATTTTTATTGATAAGCTGCTTGCCTGATTTTGGACATTTTCAGTTTAAAATAGTGTATGACACACAGTGTAAAATAGACACACAAAGGACATGGTATTAGAAGGGTTATTTTGGGGCTAAAATTGAAAAAAAGTTTTTGTTTTGTTAAGCTCATTGAGTAATGCTTATGATTTTAGTGAGTATGACGCATGGCGGCTGTACCAAAAATGTATAGAAATGATAATGTTAAAACTGATTCGAATACATTGCGGTTGCACAAAAACATTCAAAGCATAACTTGCTTGCCTTGATAAGTCGATTATTTTATGTAAAGGGATCAGACAAGTATCCCACTCTTAACAACACTGTCTCACACTGAGAAAGTGAAAGAACATGATGTTATACGTGTATACATTGAAATATTGTTTATAGATGTACTGTACTGTATATACAGTTTGCAGTATTTTTTATCAAATCTAACCCCATAGATATTATTGTTATCTGCTTTTCCTGCCGATTTAGTTACACTTGTTCCACATTCAATTTAGCAGTAACATCATCAGGCAAATAACCAGGAGGATGGGAAGGAGAATGCGTCTGGTGAGGACGCACGCACAGTAGAAAGAAATTGTCGTATCAGTCACGAGTCATGAGTCACGCCCTTTGCTGCTTTGTTAGAAGCTGAAAGGGTTTAGGATATAATAATATATTTTCATTAACTCATCTACAACCTCCACCAACTCCCATGCTGCTTTCGACCAATAGTAATGTGCTATGAAATTCCGTGGGGGATTTTTTTTTTGTCTCGTAGCATACAATATTTGAAATTGCTTCTTCCGGATAATTTTCTGTACTTTTCAGAAATAGCTTCTGTCTTTAAAATCCTAATTTCGGACAAGATGAACAAAAATCAAAATATTCAAATAAACCTAATTACTTGTGGTAACTTCACAACTTCGCCGACTTTAAGAAAAATAATTTCATCATAAGATTCATTACAAAATCCATGATATTTTAAAACTTGTCTCATGTGTGTTACATGGAGCTTTAAAGAGAACCAGAGAGACTGGTTTTAGATACATATTCAACAAGTTTTTATCAATATATAAGAATAAACAATACTACATCTCCAGCAATTACATATATCTTTCAGTGCGTGTGTATGTCTCTCTCTCTCTGACTAGAAACATGATATTCCCCAAATAACAAAGTTTATTCATTCAAGCGTATGAGTGCTGGGAAACCTTGATACATTTTTCTGTTTCATTACACTTTCTCATTTAACACGCATTTGCTTACATTGAATGATTTATCTTGATTTATCGTCATCTTGATTTAACACTGATCATTATTTGCTCAATCAAATTTGTTATAGTTTCTTTCGACGAAGACGTGCCCTTTGATATTTTCTTGTATTATATTATATTGTCGCTCTTTACTGATCAATAAATCTTGGGTGAATGTATTGGCATAATTGGGTCCAAAGTATATCTCAAAGAATATAATAAATTTAACAAAAAATCAAATGTGTACATTCCATCCTAAATCCTTCCCAATCAAAATATGAAAAATGTAAACCAAATGTGACTGACCAAACGAACCAAGATAAACTCAGTGGCTCAACTAAAATTGATAATTTTTACAAAGCCACGAATTCATTAAATATTATCTGGAATTTAATCCCTTTCACAAGGCTTCAGTAAATTTTATAATGATGTTTACAAAATGTGTATAAAAATCTTTGACTAATTTTTTATCTTTGTAAAAAAAACCATAACAAGCGTTTTTGTTTTTATTGAAGTATTATGGCATATCATTCCATAACGTAACAAGTGAACAACAAAAATTACTCTTTTGGCTTACCTTCTTTTAGCAGATACCATACGCAAAGAAATGTGTGCTACCTAAATTCAAAGGAGAAAATTTTGCTTCATACATAACTTTGAATGTTGACCTGTTACCTTGTGGTACATACGATGATGTAGATTATTGTCACAATTAACGTGTAAAAAGAGCTCATGTCTCACTCACTCGTCTCTTTCACGCTCAGTTTACATCTTGAAGCCGTGTACTGAAATTCGCACGTTTTACTGTCGTAGTCATAAAAATACTTTTGCCTCTTCAACTTTCTGAAAGCGAAGCGGCGGCAAGTATTAACTTACGCATGTTAATATTGGGCTCAAAGACTCTAACATCAGACATAGGTCATGTGACATATCATTCGTAAACGTATTTCACTTGTTATAACAATCACCATCGTTTTCAGTATTAAACGTTGCATTGTTTTAGCTACGTCGGTATGGTCGCTATTACAGTAGGTTCAGAGTTTAAATAAATCGATTTAAAGATTGAATCTTTCCCCGTGACATTTACATTTAATTGTCATTGGTTGGTTAAAATAGTAGAAAATTCGATTTGATTCGATTCCGTATTTTTATTGTAAACGTCGTAGTCCAAAATGCATCCATACCGACTTACACCTTCTACACGTTCACCACAACATCCCTCAAGACTACAACACACTTCTCGATCTATTCATAATCATCGTCCTCGTCCACGCGAAACTTACAACTATAGCGATCCCGTGCCAACGCCGGTCCCAGCGACCAATAACACTATGAGAATGAGACACGCCAATTATCCGAACAGAACTGTGCAAGAAACTTATCATCATCGAATTTCGATAAATAGCACTCCAAGAGGATCACATGTAGTTCCAGTTAGGTTTCCACCACCACCGGTGCAAACAAGATCAGTTACTCAGCATCCTCCACATGAAACCCATCCACCAGTGCTAACACCACAACCAGTACCGTTTCTACCTCCCCCCTTGGAAAATTTAGAGGCAATGGTTTCGGTTCCAGCTTTCAATCAACATGAACAAAATAAAAAGGAAGGGGAGGCGGTGGAGATAGAACAAGTGCCAGTTAACGACAATAAAGCTGAAATTATGCATTCTTATACGGCATTAGGACAATCCATTTACTTAATTCTTTCCTCGCTCAAAGATCAAACAGAAAAAGTGGAAAGTTCCCATAAAGCTGAAAATGAATTGAGGGCAATGAATGAAGCGTTGTATCGTAAGAACAAGGAACTAGAGCAAGAAGTAGTTGATATAAGGAATGAAAAGGAAGAAGCAGTGAAAAAGGCTGAGGATGACGTTCAGCAAGCCAAATCTGGGGAGGCTTCTTGGAGGAAAGAGTGTATGGAGTTGAATGAGCAGCAAATGGCTTTCAAAAAGAAATCAGAGGAAAATGATAATAATATTCGTGTGCTGATAGAGAAAGCTGCTGAAAATAAGAGCAAGCTAGCCCAGGAAAGGGCTAAAGTGCTCAGCCTTGAAATGTCCGAACGAAAGCTTAAAATTCAGATAAATGAATTAAAGGAAAAAGTGCGCAATTTGGAATCTTCAGAACAAAAGTTAAAAGAAGATCGCAATCAGTTGACAAAGTTAGAGGAGGATTTTAATAAGATGACTGAAAAAAACAAAAAACTTAATAATAAAATAAGTCATTTTGTGAAAAATGAAAAGGCCAATAAGAAGGCTATGCAAGAATTGGAGACGAATATTAAGTTACAAGTTAAAGAGTTAGAGAAAACAATTTTACAAAAAACTAATGAATTTTCCCTGATCTCTCAGGAGTTGGAGGAAAAGAAAAATGACAACAAGCTTAAAGTGAATGAACTGAAAGAGAAAAGTAAAATAATCAGAGATTTGAATGATGACTTGAAATCAACACAGAAAAAGAACGACGATTTACTGTACAAATTTGAAATTATTTTAAACGCAGTAAAAAGTCCAGTTTTACCAAAAGATCCGAAAAAGCAACATGAACAAACAGCTTCTTGTTCGTCACCGTCTTCCGAAAATGAGACTTTTCCGGGGTCATCATCGTCGTCTATTACAAAGGATGGGTACAACGAGAATGTTGGAAACAGTCGACGAAGTGAAGTAGAACTTTTAGAACTGGAAGATTCTTCCAAGTTTTCTCTTAACAATACACTTGGCAAGAGGAAATATGCACCATCAATCAAAAGGAGCGCAGCCAAAAAACAACGTGAAGATGACCATAATGGACGCCAAAACAAATTAATTAGCTTCCCGGAGATTTCTCACATTCATTCCAACCAGGTAAATTTTAATTATTTTGGGTGCAAAACAGCATTCTTATGTTAGTAATTAGGTGTATGAACAGTATTGCTGCATTACAACATTAGTTATATGTAATCAAAAATCTTTTTGTTTTATCAGGAATCTAATACTGAAGAAGGTGGCACCGAGATACCGGAAATGAGCATCACATCAAGGTCAACTCGATCAAGCACGGGTAGACGGCAAAGAAAACACGAGTGAAAGTATGCGCTAAATCAATCATGAACGGATGACAGTGGTAGTAGCAGTGATGAGATTACGTATAGTAAAAAGGGTTGGTGTTTTAAATATATTATTATTTTTTGTAAAAAAATCAACATGCAGCTTAAAATTAATTACGGCAAATTTCAGCGTTATTCATTACGTTTAATATACTCTTCAGCAAATATTTCTTGTACTGCAAAATAACTAACATTAGAAGAAAATTCGTGTATAATATATGCCAATATAGTTAGCCAAAATGCATGTAGTATATATATATATATATATATATTAGTTGTTTATATTCTTTGTATGTAAATGAAAAGTGTAAAATTTATGCTAATTATAGTACATACTTTACTGAAATGAACTGTTATAGGGCTTACTATGGAAAGTAGCATATTTTATCTGTATATATCATATAAATACATGCATACATAAATATATTTGTTTACTCAAATGCCAACTTGCTTTTCTCCAGATTATAAACGGTATAGAGTTCAAATTTATTAGTTCTATTTACTAATTTCATTCACATTTAATACATCTATTCTGATATAAGATTATACAAGCCATGAAATAAAATAGCCCAACTCCCGACAACCCTCATAAGTGTATATTGCGTATTTTGTATTTACCTCACTATGGGAATATGAGGTGTATAACTCATGAGGGCATTTATGAGGGGCTCATATCGATGTAGGGAGAAGGCCTAATATTCCGTAGCATATTAATGTTTTTGCGACGTCATGTACATTTTACTTCACTTTCTCTGGACTCCTGTTCTTATAACGTACACATTTTATTTTTGAAGACATTTATCATCACCAAATAATATGTAAACATATATTGAATTACGAAAACAATAACTAATTGAACAATTTCGAAAAGGCATAACATTTCTCTACGCTCTAAAAATACTACTTTTCCACGCTATTTTACGTCAGAATTTCTAAAAGTCAAAAATTGGGACTGACTATGCATTTTCAGTCATTTTACTGGGAGAGTGAGGTTTATGGAATTTGGTAGTCTGGCATATAAATGATGAACAAATAACTGTCCCATACCTTCCATTGTAGTAAGGGAAGTTCTTTGTGAATCTAGATTTACTTATGGACCTTACTATAGCATCTAGACAAAGTATAACATAGACTTTGTAGATGCATATTGATGTTTTGTGTGTACTTTAAAAACATATCCGTTTGAGAATGGCAGACAGTAATATTCAACTTGTTATCTTGACCCAAGAAAACGATTCAACTGGGATTAATAGAAATGTCATTTTACTGAAAATTTAAACAGTAGTATGAATTCTATTGTACATAAGGAATTTCATTTTCTGCAAAACTCGAAGTAAAGTTGGTGACAATGGAATTTCCATTGCTTCAAGCAATGACATTGATCAGGCTAATCATAAAACCTTTGACTTCGGTTTTACAGAAAACCAAAATAAGTTATTTCTTGATTTTTAAATTAGACGGACTTCTCCCACCAACGCTTTTATCTCCAAAAATAAAAGAACCTCTGAAGAAGTCTGGAAGTTACTGGTGGGTTGGTAATTGGAATAGATTCAGAGCGAACCAAACATTTACTAAAGCCTTGCAAAAAAATATAAACCTAATACTTGATGCTTGTAAAATTGTGCTTGGATATTTTGATGACGGAAATAAATTACCGAATACCTCACTCTCCCATTAAAATGACTGAAAATGCAGAGTCAGTCCCATTTTTTTACTTTTAGAAATTCTGACGGAAAATAGCGTGGACAAGTAGTATTTTTATTAGCTAGAAAACGTTTTTCCCTTTCGAAAAATCCTGATGTTTTAGAAGAAAACTATAGCTTTTGAATGGCATGTAGTACATATTATCAAATATCATAGTTTTATTGTTTTTCCCCTATGCATCTTGTTTAAAGAACTTTCTTAAAATATATGGTAAAGTTTCCTTTTCTCGGTAAAAGAATCATCATCAAATAAGAGAGAAAAGAATCGCTTCATATACCTGCATATTTTATCACTTTAGGATACGCGTTAGGATATGTACATTATTCTAGGGTACGTATATGGAAAAGTATCCATATTCATTCGCTCAGTATGTTACTGGTTTTATATGTATACGAAAGGGTTCACACTGTCATAAAGAAAATGACTAGATACTGTTATTATATAATGCCTCGTGTTTTTATCAAATAGAACTTCCCTACCTATCAATGCTCCTAGCTGTTTTAAAAAGCCCATGATTACCAAATCAACTTTTTACATTCTGTTCACATCTCACAGTCACAGTTTGTCAGTCGTAAACCTGACCATTTTTTATAAGGCTTACATACTGGAAATCTCGGTAAATCTTCAGCAGTTCGTAGTTGTAAGTCAAACAGCTCGTTAGCAAGGCTTACGTTACCTTTTAGAAGCAATCAATTTAGTTTTTTTGAAAAACTTGCATAAGTTTTTATGGTACTTTGCTTCAGTACATTAAAAGAAAGAATCACGGTAATATTTATACCAAAAACTACGAGCCCACTACAATGGCAAACAACAATGGGGGGGAATTGTTACAGGAAGCTAAATCAATTTGCGATCTAGTACTACACTACGAAAATAAACTACGCGGAAAGGATGAAGAAATCGTTAAACTCAAAAGCTGGTATACTCAAGAAATCCAGAATGCAAAAAATAATACAATAAAAGAAAGACGTGAAATGGTGTCGAAGCTCTTTAACCTAACAAACTGTTTGTTTCAATCTAAAAATCGAGTTGGAGAAAGTTATAGCGAGGGAGAATTAGGTAATTTGAAAGTGCCAGAGTATGAGTGAACGTCCATCGACAGTAAATGTGTCAACCCAAGATAAAAATGGTAAACATCGACAAGTACCAACTTTGACAAAAGTTGAGAAAGCTAAAAGGCGAAGACGAGGAAATGTTGGCCTATCGTTCATTGGGAAAAAAGTAACAATTGTACCTTGATTTTGGAGTAATGGGAATTTAAAAAAAATGCAGTGTGCAATTAAATGTGTTTTATTTTTTACCAGAGCCAAGAACCTGTTGTGGTGGAAAAGAAGCATGAAACACTAGAAGAAGTGGATGCCGATTCGTTCAAACCAGAGAGCTCATACGGACCTATGGATCGAGCAGATTCAGAAATATATTTTGCCCAAGTTAAAAGTCCCCTGAAGATAATTATTCAGAAGAAAAATTTATAGTGTTGACTTCGTTATAAAGAAAAGCTACAGTGTAAAAATAAGGCTCGCGTTTCTCATACTTTTATTTTAACCGACATACGGTTTTCTAATGTATCTACATATGTATATAGGTATGTATGTAGTTTATCAATTGAATTTACAATTACTTAACATTTCTTTATACATTATTATAAAAGCCGCAAAATAAAAGATTACGTGATTTTTTGTAAGATATTTCTGTTAAAAAACAAGACAATCCTTTCTTTCTCTAATGATTTATATGACATATTTCACTTTTTCGGTGGGACAAAAGTTGCTTTCATTTTAATTTTGATTTTTTGTTCCCATAATTGGATTTCATTTAATGTATATGTGAGTGAGAGACTCCCTTCCCTACCTATGAACATATTTAGAACATTACCACTAAGAAATCAGAAATCACAAACCAGTAATTTAACCTGAGGTATCTCTTCTTTTAGAAAAATGCACCATTACGCTCGTCCTTATGTATGTGTACGTGTTCAAAATGATAATATCATAGCACAAGAGACTAGATCATTTCAACTGCTCTGTCGTGGATGATGTTCATCTTTCTCGCATTTGGAAAGGGTTTTTGTCCTAGTCCTTTTACAATAGCTCCCAATAGTGACGAAGGTATGAGTTAATGACGACGACGAGGAGGAGAATCCCATCAATACAATATTCTCATCAAATGCGGCTTAGATCAGAATAGGTAGCTAATACCGATTTCACACTGTTTGTACGTAGTACTTCACTTTAAGTTAAATGACTTATTGTAATATTTGTTCACAAGTTAAAGTCATTGGTACCGTTAGACTTCATTTGAATAATGTCAAATGTTTTGTTAAGCTAATATCGTTGTATGCCTTTGTAAGCAATAGCCACCTTGTCTCTTGCTAGTATGCGCAGCATCAAGCTTGCTGCTGCTACTTCCATCTTTTCCATTTCGTCCATTTCGTTCATTTCGTCCAACTCCTAATGTTTGTCAATTTTCCCCATTTTAGGAAATTTGATTTCGTTTGTTTCCACTTAATTGCATTAGTACGCGTATCTAGAACAAGGAATGATGATTATTTGAATGACTATAATTCTGCGCCTTTTGTATTTTAAGTATTAAGTAGGGAACTCCCCTTCCTACTAATATTTACCGTTCTACCTTATTGAAATGTAATGGTATGCTTCTCATATTTGCACTTTTGTTTGTTAGTAAAATGAGTAAGAGAACACATCATCACCAGTAAGCAGACATAATGAATTTATGCATTTTTGGTCGAATGATTCTAGTACGTTTTATGTAACTGATATAACCATATCATGTATTTTTATAGGAAATGATAATATGACGACTTGTACCGCCATTCTTGTAGTTGTTAGGTATACAAATATTTTATATTGAAAACATACCCAAAATAAAACGTTACAAAATTCATTCCCTCTGCATCTATTTACAGTAGAATCATGAACAATAATCAATAATCATAATGTATGTATATATGTATTGTTTTCAGACAGGGTATAGTCGCGGTTTGAGAGGCGATGATGCATTCGAATATATACCTATACTAAGAAGTTTGTTTTATTTCAGCAGATGTAACAGAAAATTACTGGACGATGAAATTTTTGCTTCATAGGCTATGATATTGAAAAAGTATAAAAGCTCCTTCCTTATCATTTCTGTACTTTAGAAGTAGCTTTTATGCCAAAAATCTTAATATACGCACAATATGAACACAAATCAAAACATTGAAAGAAATGTGACAGCTTTACTACTGGTCAGCTCTTTTAATGATTTCTCCATGTGATATATATGTACTTTTCAAAATTCAAAACATTTGCCTCATGTGTGAAAAACGAAACTGTGTAGAGATCAGAATATACTTGATTTAGATGCTTACAGATTTAACAGAATACATCAATATATTATTATAACCAAAACCAGATCTCTGAAAGGAAAATGTGTATAACTATGTGTTTGTATTTACCTTTGTCTCTACCAACTCATAATATTCCAAGAAAAAATTCTCCCAGCTTTCGGGAATGCGTGCCAATGCATTTAGTTCTTTTACAGGAGATAATACATATAAAGTTCATGGTTATGTATTTGTACGTGTAATTTTTATGTTGCACAATATGTATATCTAAGAATCCCTGGTATACATACATACATTACAAAAGCATGACTTACAAAGAAGTAGAAGTAAGTATAGTATAAGTGTGTACCTAATATAAATACCTTTAAAATATAACTTAAGGAGTACTACATACGTATAAGCAACCGATTCTTCTAATCTGAGTTTGCTTCCGAACTTGAAAAAAGGACGAGATATTTTGTGATCTCCTCATAACATCTTTGTTACGTAAATAGTGCTTGAATGACGATTTTTGGTAATATTGACCATTGAGATAATAAATATGTATTTTTTGACTCTTCTGTGTGAAAAGAAGAAGAAAAACACAAACGAAATATACAAAATATAATAAAGTTTGGCTGCACGGACACATTTCATGCAAGAGAGTAACATAACAAATAGAACAAGAGTGCATTGTAAAAAAATCTCTCTTCTCCTAAATCCCTAAATTCGGGTACATTTTCTTGTTACATTATTACGAAAATGGTAGATAGAACTGTGAAGAGCCCAGCATAGCTATATGTATAATATACAAATATGCATAACGAATATATAACGAGAACGTCATTATTTTCAAATACAAAAGTAAGCGAAAGATCTTTATTGAATCATTGTATACAAGATACTTTATATCATATAATGCAAATGATTTTGTAACTACCTATCTTTTCCATACTGCTAAATGGTCATGCGTTTAGGTATGCTGTCTGATCCCTTGCAATATATTTAGGGATCCTTATCCCAAGCAAAGTCAAGGGAACTCAAGAGGGTACAAACTCACTCGTCATCTTCACTCTCAGTTTTCATCTTGACGAGTTTACAGAAACGTCTCATGACTCACTGCTGCAGTCATACAATTTTTTATTTTTTCTCCTCAACTTTTTCATTTTGAGTCACAGTTATTTCAAGTTTTAAGGAGTCGATTCAGAAATTAATACTATCCCATTGACATTTGAATCATGTGGTTTTTAAAGTTAAAATCATAGAAAAATTTAATCCAATATTCCTATTGCAACCACTGCTGTAGTTCAAAGTTCGATAAAAATGGGTGATAATTTTACAAATCCGGGCGGATCGATTAGACGAAATGTTAACATGCCTCCAAACCTACACCCTTATCAATTAATCCAATATCCACCTCGACACCAACAGCCTCCTCAATCTACATATCATCATCGTCCTTATCCACCTCAACCTAATAACTACAGCAATCCCATACCACTGCCGGTCCCAACGACGAGTTACCCCATGAGAATGCCACACGACGATTATCGGAACAATATATTTGAACCACAATGTTCCCAGCAACAAGTTTCCATGGATGATGGATGGAATGGTCCAAGAGGTTCATCGGAACATTTAAGGGTACCCTTACCACCATCGGTACAAACAAGATCACTACTACAGCCTCCTCCCCAGTTAACCCCTCCACCACCTGTACTAACACCCCATCCACCTACCATCTTGGAAAGTGTTCAACATCCACCTCCTCAATTAGGGGTATTAGTCCCAGTTCCAGCTACCATTCAACATATACAAAAGGAAAAGCAAGAAAAGGGGGAGGAGGTGGAGACTGACGAAACTTCGTTACGCGAACTTGCTGCCAAAGCTTCCGGTCTGCATAAGGAATACGGACAACTCGTCGCCCGCTTGCTTTTATCTCATGAAAAGAAAAGTAACGAATTGAAGATATCAAATAAAGTAGTCATTGAATTGAGGGCAGAAAAGGAAGTCATAAATGGTCAGTTAATAGAATCAAAGGATCAAAATGTGCGTTTAAATGGTAAAATAGAGGACGTAGAGAAAAAGGCTGAGTTGATCGTTCAACGAGCCAAATCTGAAGAGAATATTTGGAGAAATAAGTTTATGGAGCTGAATGAGAAGCACACAGCTCTCAAAAAAGAATTGGATGAAAAGGATAGTAATATTCGTGTGCTAAAAGAGAAAGATACGGACAATGAAAGCAAGATAGCCCAGCAAAATGTTCAAGTGCTCAACTTTGAAATGTCCGAACGCAGGTTAAAAAAAGATTTAGAAGTGAAGGAGAAAGAAGTGGAATGTTTTAGTAAGAAAGTTACACGGTTGGAAATTAACATAATGGAAGAAGAGGGAAAAGTGCGCAATTTGGAATCTTCAGAAGAGAAGTTGAAGGAAGAGCTAGAAAAATATCGAGATCAGTTGTCGAAGTTAAAGGTAGATTTTAGTGAATTAACTACGACAACTAAAGAACTGGATGATATAATCACAAAATTTGTGGAAAAGGAAACTAATTTTAAATTACATGTTCAAGAGCTGCAGACAGAGATTTTAGAAAAATCAGCTGAAAATAGTAAAATATCTGGTGTATTAGAGAAAGAGAGAAATGATAACCAAGTAGAACGGGAAAAGATGAATGAACAGATGAGCGGCTGGAACAAGCAATTGAAAGTTTTACAAGAAGCTGACAAAGAAACCATACAAAAAGTGAAAGCTGAACGAGACGTTTTCAAATTAAAAGTTAAAGAGAAAGAGGAAACGATTTTACAAAAAACTAATGAATTATTCAAGATCTCGCAAGACCTGGAGGAGGAGAAGAAGGATAACCAAAATAAGGTTGATGAACTGAAAAAGTGGAAGCAGAAATACAAAGATTCGAAGAATAAAAGGAAAGCTTTAAACCGAGAGATAGATGAAATGCCAGAGATTGTGAGTCAGGTTTTAAATCAGTTTTCTTCAAAGCGACGTAAACGAGCAGTGTCCTGTTCATCCTCGTGTTCCGAAATAGAAACTTGTCCTGAGACGTCGACGTCATCCATGCCAATAGTGGATGGAGACAATGATAATGCGCACAGTATATGCCAGGAAGTAGAACGTTTAGAACCCCAAGACGTTATTCAAGCACCTACAAGACTTGCAAAGGAACGCAATGCAGAGAAGAAACGAGGTAGAGATGATGATGCTAGCACTTCAACCAACCATAATGAGCCCAAAAACATACTGATTACTTTCCCAGAGATTGCTCAAATCGATTTCAGAAAGGTAAATTTTAGTTCTTATTTATGAACGGTGTTGCTGCAGTATAACATATTATTGTATTTTGAAAATGTTGTCTTATTTTTTATCAGAAATCCAACAAATAGCAGCATGAGCATATCAAGGTCAAGTCCATCAAGCAAGGTGTCCGGAAACCGGAAGTGACAGTAAGAAGAAAAGAAAAAACGAAAGGAGGACAATCTGGTAGTAGCGATTAGTGATGATGCTGTATAGTAAAAAGTGTTGGTGATTTAGACCTGAAAAAGTTAGTGAATTTCATCAATTATTATTAGGATAAATTTTAGTTTACTTACGAATTATGTACAAAAATATTTCTTTTACTGCAGTAACTTATGTTAGAACTAAAAATAGTTTAAAATGCATACCAATATAGTATATCAGTATGTATGCATGCAATATATGTCTTGCTTGTTCATGATATAAATAAAAATTGTAAAAATTCATGAATTCCTAATAATGATAGTCCTTACTGAAATGAATTGTTATGGTACTTATTATCGAAAGTAGCATATTGTATCTATTTATATATGATTTGTAGCAATGCTGCTTTAGTATTTTTTATGTGATATACTTCCATTTGAATGAATAAATAAATCTTATAATATATGTAGGTATGTATATCTAAATACAAACTTTTCTTTAGCTTATAAATGACAACACACACTCATTCATATGTAAACTCATTCAAAAAGTTTACCATAAGAAAACTACTCATTTTAAGATTTTATCCTTACGAACATTACATAACCACATAAATATTACCGTGCTAAAAATACATATTGGGGTTTCCTTTTTCCAAAGTCTTTTTGTAGGCATGTACTAAGTGCCAACTGTTTTCATTATGCTGGCAAACGGTAATGTTTTCATTGAAAAGGGAAAGGAATCCCTTCAAAGCTATTGCTTTTTGACACATTTACGCATAATGTATATTAATTCCGCATGATCCATCTACGGCTGCATCCACACAACTTATTATAGAAAAAGTGTGTAAAATATATTTTCATGGAATCAGTCTTAGCAATCCCAGACGTAGACGTATAAAGACTTTATCTTAATTTCCGTAAACAAACTCCGTTTATTTGCTCAATTACTACATAACCTTCTGTTAAAATGGAAACATGACTTTGATTTTCAGTGGAGGATCAGTAGCGGAATTCCGATACAATGTAGCGGAATTCCGCTACATAATAAAAAAATAAAAAATATTTACTATGCAAATTAACTTAGCCTTACTTTAACACGTAAAAATGCAAAATGTTTAAAATTACGTAGTAAATTTAGCCCACG
>JAQFZG010000090.1:0-53976 GCA_034695465.1 Entomobrya nicoleti
ATAATTATTGAATTGATGTAAAATCTATCAGCGACGTACCCAGGGAGGGATGCTGATAGTTCAACCAATACCAATACCAATACATATGTTAACATTTCTTTTATTGCTAAACTTAATACGTTTAATGATATTAATAAACATAAATTGTAACCTGAATTTCTTTATTTTGCTTGTGGCATGTTTAGCATCGTATCACATTGCACAGCCCAAAGCACTATTCCATACTCAAATACAAAGTGTACATAAGCACTAAGCATCGATGTCATTATTCTAACAGTTAAAAAACGCTTAATTACTGTGGGTACTCAACCTTCTTCCAAATCTCATGGCAACCATTTATGCCCTCTGTTAGCATTTTAAGCACTATTTTAAAAGTGGATAAAGTTTATTGCGTACTAATTGTATCAGTCTTGATAGCATAATGCTGAACTTTTTTAGTCGACCAGAAACAAATATACTTAGTACGGATGAGAGTGTTGGGTTGTGTTTAGTAGGTAGTAGGTGAAGTTAGGTTCAATTAGGTTTAATACTGCCGAAAATATGAAATTCGACTATTTCCGACTAAATTCGATTAACAAAAGTCTACAAAATGAATGTCGGCTAAATTGATTTCTTCTAAAAAAAGTTCTACTAAACCAATTTCGTTACTAAAATTTCGACAATAATTTTTAGGTCGACTAACAAATTTATACAAATAAATTTCTTCTAATATGGTTATGCACTAAGACCTATTCGACTTTATTATACCGACCCACTTATTATATACTCAGATATATTTACTCGATTGTTCACTTAAATGCACTTATTCCTAATGTTTAAATAATTATCTGATTGTAGCTAAACCCAGGCAAATAACCTACGTGTTATTTCACCTAATTTCGTATTTCACTAATCATAATTTCTGCAAAGAAAAGAAAAGATAATTTTCGTTAACTTGGAAATAGTTATTTTTACCAAGTATTCATATAACTAAAATGTCAATCCATTCCGAGCTATAAAAATCATTGGTCAATACCTAATGTTTTATTTAGAACACATTTCCTAGATTCATTGTGCTTAGAACAATAAAATATGCTTGAACCCTATTTGATTTTAATATTTAGTTTAAGTTTGATTTTATCTATTTAATTCTAAGAAATTTCAATATGGCTGTTAGTTTACGAGTTTGAAAGTTTGTGGTGCTTTGATTTAACCAACAGGCAAAGTAGAAGGGGACATTATCGCATTTGCTTTAAAAAGACAAGCGTAAACAATTAAGTCAAGCAGTCTAACTTTTTTTTAAATATCGTCCTTTTGAGCCGATTTCACTTAGCTTATCCATGTCATCAGTTTCCCGCTACTGACAAACATGTCTTTCATGTAGAACAGTAATAATTCCCAGCTACAAGGCACGGAGCAGACAATTTCCAATTGATAAAAGATTATATGGCCACAGCATTTTTACTTGTTTTTATCAATATACATATGCATAAATGCCTCATAGTTTTAAAGATATAAGCAAACAATAATGTAACAAGTTTAAATAAAATGCGAAAAAAATCCTGCGTACAGTAAAGAAGGTTGAGGTTAATGTTGTATGGTTTCTGTTTGAACAAAAACGTTTCTACATAAAAGTTTAAACAATATAAACCTTATACCTCTCAAACTCCAATTCTCCTTCATAAAAGATAAGACCCATCTCAAACCCCGCCAAACACAAAATAATATCAATGGAACAAACTCAACTACAAAAACACACATAATTGCCAAATACAATAAACAAGCATATCCCAAAGGTGAATCAATTCCAAAAGAAACCGGTCTTCCAAGAAAGTTTGATAGCTTTGACCAGCTAATTTTCTGTTGCAATGCCAACTGTCTAGCAATCAACATCTCGGTTTGCTTGATAAACCCACTTTCAACCAAACTTCTATAAGCACTGTATACCAATCCAGATCCTACTCCCCAAAACTTGTAAATAGCTTTATACCGTGCAAAAGCGTTTTCAGGTACTTCAAGTTTTCCACAAATGTAGTCATCCTCAACAACCACTCTATCAATAATATTCATAACGTTTACTAAACCTGCAAACACAAATTTGCTTACATCGCCGCTGAACAGCAATATTCTTTTATCCGCCATTGCAGCCAACTTCTCCTTTGAATATTTTGGAAACTTGTAATTTTTGTCGTGATAAAACGCCTCTCTTGCAGAATTCATTTGGGACATTTTTCTAAATCCAAATTGTTGATAGTCTGCAGCCACAGCTCCGTACATATCTATATTCTGAAACCCATCCACATAAATTTTATATTTTTGTTTAAAGTAATCCAGAATTGTACCTTTATCATTTGCAAACATGAACTGTGTTGACATTCCTGCACCGTAACAATTTGTTATAAAAATAACTCCTATTAAATAACTGCACATAAATCTTCGCGGTTGGTTTAAAAGAAACGGAACGCCAACTAAGGGCCGACACAGATCAACCATTAATCTTAAACTTTTATAAATTATAATACCATATGTTAGCAAAACAAGTAGGATAAATACCCAAATTTTCCACTCAAAAGCGGTGAAATATATAGTCCAGTTTTTACTAAGAACGGCGTGGATGCGCTTGCAATATATCAAGTTGTAGTTTCTTTGACGAAAAAATGATGTTTTCCAACGAAGTATTGAAATAATTAGTTGTGTTGCTTGTTCCAAGTATGGAGTAGGCTTTATATTTAACCTTAAACCATCAAGTGGCTGGTTCTCTTCACTAAACCATCTAAAGTCTGCAATTGTTACGTTTCTAAAATTTGTGGCAACCATAAGCCCAACAGATTCGCCATCGAGGCACTCGAGTAAGTTTTTGAAGAAATATTTTCGTCCATCGGATAGATCACAATGAGTTCGTGAAAAGGTTTGGCGGAACATTGCACCATCTATTTGGCCATATAGAATGCCACCACGGCCGTGATTGTTACGATTAACGGTCGCCAATAAATTGTATACTGACCATATTGAATATATTTTACCCATATATTTTGTAGCAAATAGTTTGTTGTCACATGTGTAGCAGTATACAGCATAAATTTCGAATACGCCAACGGGTGTAATTTGAACAAACGCTATATTTGCATTTAAACCGGTAATCAGTAATTCGCTTTCAATATTTGACATTAGAAATCCGTTTTGAAAAACTTCCAACGTTTCTGAATTTTGAACACTGGATGCTAAAATCAAATAAAGCGCGTTGTCTGATGTTCCATAACCGGATGTTTGGATAGCCCTTAAAGTACCATTTAGTGTTTGGGTAGCAAGAAAGTACACTACACAAACTTTAGAATGTCGAAATAAAAATCTGTAAAAGCCAGATTGAAGGCTCAGCCTAAAGTTTTCATCGAGTAAATCTTCCACATTAAATCCTAACTCTAAATTTACAGTTTTGTAAATAGAAAACGTGTTAAGACTAGTTTTGATTATTGATGTGTAACGATCTAATTCCAGAGCTTGATGCTCACTTACGACTGTTATGAAACAATTCTGAATTAAATTTAATGAATCACAATGCGTTAACTTGATAAAGACGAAAATGGCGTAAACTAGATACAATTTAATACGATTAGTTATTTTCATTGTGCTTTTTGTTATCGGGTTAATGTATCGCAAATTACGTATTCTTGCAATGTTAATTTTATACGTTGTGGTAAACAACATGGTGGTTAATATGAAACTGCAAAGTATTTTTTAAACCATATCCAGCATATCTTGTAAGCTCTTAATACTTTACCATAAACCCTATGATTTAAGTGTCATAAGCACACAATACAAATACTATTTGGACATTCCAATTGTAATCTATATTCCAAACTGTATATCTGATATAAGCTTGTAAGTTAAGGTGATTCCATTTCATAATTTAGATATATAATATAATAAAATGACTGTCAATGTACCTGAATTTTTATATAAACATACATATGCAGCTTTGAACATATTTAATAATAATGTTGAATAATATCATGGTTTTAGTTAATTGAAAATTATATGTTGGGTACTTTGGGCATGTTATGGTGATATCCACACGTGTCCAAAATTTATTATAAAATATATAAAATTTGGTTCTAGATTGGGTTGTTGTAGTGGAGCCCTTCTCGCCCTGTTTTCATTTGTTGGGTTTCCCGGAAACAGGATTTCATATAGTCGGCTTCCATATAATTCACTGTCTCTACGGTCCGGACCTTTCAAATAGAGGCTTTGTTGTTTTTTAAAAGTAGTCAGTGTCCTTTAAAGACATAAATTGAGTTGAGATCACTACATTGTATAACCTGAGTAGGAATAAATAATATTTAAACACATTTGAATGCATTAGTTAGTTTTGTGATGTTTGTGAGTTTTATGGTATCCAATAATAAGGCTGATAACCAAGGAAAACATATAAGAAATAAATACATTTTATACAGCTAAGGCAGTTCCAAAAAAAAATATTTATTTCAAAATCGAAATAAATTCTTTTAAAGAAAAAATTAATAACTAAAAGAAACAATTTGAAATTCACTTTCGTCTAATATTACACACTGTTGATCCTGAGGTACTTCTGATATTGATAAAATAGAATAAATTTACACGAAGCTTTATTGTAATTAATTAGTCTGTATGTTTTTCCGTTTAGACGTAGCACGTTTCAGTTTCACATCCGTTCCATTGCTCCGTACCATCTGATTGCGGAAGGTAACATGCACAATCAATTTCCCAACTCGAATTGTATCTCCAGCAATCGGATTCGCAGCAGTGACATCTTGATACTTCTGCTTGCGATATGCAACAAGCAAACGTATAATTGGCCCTTGTGCAGTGGCTTTTACAGTGGGCCTCTGTTGTGAACTCCTAGAAAAAAAAATATTTAAGTTTAGTGTAATTAAAATAAAATTCTTTACATATATTGCTTTATCACAATTCAGATTTACAAAAATTCTGTGAACTTACTAAATCCTTTCATAAAACTAGCAGATAACCACAAGAGCAAAAAACTGCAGTCAGAATCCACACTTCAATGTTTAAAATTTTCATTTTGCAAATTTGCTTGATACTTTCGGTGAATGTAAGTTTTTAAATGATGTTTACTCCGAGAGAGCCAAACTATGAATGTACTAAAATTAGCACTAAATATATTAGTTTTTTGTTTAGACAAAATATCAGAGAGTGTAATTTTTTAACTCACAAATAAATATGTATATCAAGTACATAAACGTTGATGGCTCAAACGTCAAAAAATATTGTCCAAAATAAAACTCCTTATGTCAACCACGTAAGCCAACAAATATGCCTACCTACCTTTATGCATAACATATTTGTTTATGCGTGGATGAGGGCTCTTCATGCACCATATGATGGACTTCATGATATATGTGCAGTCCATCTTAATTTAGAAAAATTACCAACCGTGGATTATTTCTCAATCTAATTTGTTTCTTAGGTTGATGTATCCAATTGTCCTACACGCAATCAAGCATGCCCTATTCTTTTCCTAACTCTTTTTTATTTTACCTAATGACCGCAATTCGAGAAAACTCCATGTTCATATTTCAGAGTGCAAAATTCTTCAAGAATATAATTAATACGGATATACCAATATGCCAGTTTAATTTTTAGGTATTATGCCCACCTCCTAAAATTTCCACTTTTATGGATGAGTTAATGATTTAAAGCTGAAACGGTAATGGGTTCATCAGCAAACCCAAATTGAATGCTGAACTTTGACTAATATATCAAAAATGTTGGATTTAAAATAGGATAAGCTGTCTTTAAAAGAAAAATTTCAATTTTAGACAACGATGTATAAAGATAAACCATTTATTTGGACCAAGTCATCGTTCGCTAAATCATGTCGACCGATGTTTTATATAACATATTTTCATTTAACAGAAATGTATCACATTCTTATCACGGCAATGCTGAAGCAGCAGGTTAATTTATCGAAGGATTGAAAACAGACAACCGTTAAAGCAGAAAGTTTTCATTTCTTATTCTATATTTTTACGTTCTCAATGTTTTATAAAATAAATGAATAAAAATGCATTCATTAAGGCATACATTCAGAATTAAGACACGCCATTTCGTTTTGAATTTCACCAGAATGAAGACAACGAAAGGTTACACAATAATTTAGTTAATGATTTAGTTTTAATGTATACATAAGAATAACAGAATTTGATAAAGTGGCAATTAAAACCAAGAGGTCATTGTGAAATGAGATTTTTACCATAAAATTAGCAAGAAGCTTAATTATCGGGATTCTCTAATTCAAGATTGAATACACATTTTATAACTACCATCCTAATAACGTTAAAACTACAAAACCAACCAAAAACTTAAAAAATATAAGCAAAATATTTTTGTTACCGAATAGGACTGTAATCATATCAAAGACAATTTAAGATATTAAACAACTGCGTGTGTGAACTCCGGTTATTTTTATCCTTCTTCTTCTTCCTGCTTTAGATCATTTTAATTTTACAGACATGTTTCCCTTCGTGCCATTTACGAGTCGTATACATGGAAAAATTCCCTGCTCTTAAAGTACAGCTGGAAATGCCCATACATGATGGGCTATTTTAGAAGACGTAATCGATACGGCGTAACGATTATACTTACGGATGCGTCCAAAATTATATTTGACTGTTGTAAGTAGTTGTAACAAGTGTTTAAGTCAGTATACAAGCTACCATATACTCCAAAAAGTTCATTGCCTATTTTGACTCACACATAGCCGAACGTGTGTCCTGTTTTATAAGGATAAATCTCAATGTCCCAATTTTAAATCTGCTAAATAATTTTTCTTAAATCGAGTAATTATTAATAACACAATGTGTTGTATTTATTAAATACATTGTTTACTCAATTGAACTTTACGTTTACGAACTTTAGACCAACAAATTTAAATTCCAGTCCACCTTGGAAATCTTCGGGTAAAACCGATGAGAGACTTGGCGACTTTGACCATCTTCCATCAACATCATGACTATTTATTTAACACTGTAAATGTTAAGTCGGACATTTTGAAAAGAAATTTTGCCAAATTCCGTGTCCCTAACAAATAAACACAAAAAGATTCGATAGTTCCTCTAAAATACAAACTTCAAATAAAGTGACATTCCTAGACAACTCAATATCTTATACAAGACTAGAGTAGTAACTTAAAATTCGTAAATGGTCATCCGATTCTCAGTTTGGTTTACGAGTTATAATCTAAACTGTTGTAGTCATAATTCACATTATCTCAGCTCTTGAATTAACGGCTACAACGATGTTATTGTGAAACATGCTTTTCAAAATCGTTTGTAATTTAGTAAAGAAAAAATAAAATACGTCCCTACCATAAGTCACATTTCAAAAACCTTCCGTTCTCAATTTTAAAAAGATAATGAAACATCAAATTGGTGGATACAACCAGTAAAATAGCCAAGTACATTGCCGAAATCTCGTGCTAATCAAGTTCATCATGTCTATTAATTAATTCAATTCAAATCTCGGAAAGCTGTCTTGAAACCCACTAATAAAAATTAAATGGCCATGAGAGCGTATGAAATATTGTACAAAGTAAAAAACAAAACTCACAACTCATTGTTTTAGTGGATATCATTTATCATTAAGAAGAAGAAAGATAAAAACTGCCAAACAAGGAATACAAACAAATCAAACTATCTGAACTACTCTGCCTGTTGTTACATTTTTCAAAGCTATGAAATTTTCGGGACCTTACGTACACAAAGAGTAACTAATCCTCAAAAATACTTTATTCGGAACCAATTTGCAATTATTTAAACAATTTTTAAATTCCATGCATATATTACCATACATAATTCCTGTGTTAAATACTCAGGACCTAATAATGAATATTAGCAGATAAATGTGACAGTATGTCTATTTAAATTGCATTGTCTACTTCTTTATTTAATTTGCAGACAAACCGACCAATATGACGCAAGACATTTAACAACATATTGAAACACATCATGCAAAATAAAACAAAATTGTTTCGTCGTGATCGGTGGGAAATGTTTTCGACAAAAAATGCACTCAGAGACATAAGCAAGCCAGTGGCAGATATGACAGTTAGAACCACAACTGCCGTTTTACTACTACCAATTTCAGATGTAAAATTTTCAGGGTTTAAAGACGCTAGTCTTTTAAAATGAACTCTCGTTTTTAAAACAAGCGAAAATTCGCCGTGCTTCTGCCACCACTCAAATACACCCGCTTCAAAAATATATCCTGGTCTCTTATATAAACTTGAGGCAAAATAACCATAGAACAAATACCCTTGGAACCTTTCAAATACATTTTCTTTGCCAAGATAACTCGGTTTGCCCAATTGTGTTTGAATTGTATGAAGTTTCATTGCGTCGGGCCTTTTCAAAATCATTGCGGACTTTTTACACTTGTTCATATGAACATTGAGAATTGTGGAAATATTTTCATAATATCCTTGCCCAGAATCAGGCAACATTGCTGAGTTGTTGATGTATTTCCACATCTTCTTTGATATTTCTTCTTTAAAAAAATTCAAACTGTAAACTGAAGTGTTGTACGGCCTTAGAATTTGTGTTACTTCCATCGCTAATTCAGAGACTACTGGCATTGCTTCATGAGAGCTTACAGCGCCATGTTTCTTGTGTAGTTTGACCAGTTCACTGATATTATAATATTTTGCATTGAAATCAATTTTCAAGTTTAACCTTCGAGTGTAAATCTTAAAGTGGTTTTCTTGTAACAATTCGAAAGTATCAAATTTTACTAATGGAGGTTCTGCTGTTAATCTTGTTACGTTTTCTCCCTTGTAAATTGTACTCAAATACAACCAGACAATCGGGACAAATAACAAACACAAGAAGAACGAAATTTTATTTGACTTGCGGGCAGCTATGTGAAACAGTTTGTAATTTTGGTCTAGAATTGACCAAAACATGAAGAAATTTAAATCAAAAATTGACAAGTTTCGTGTTTTATTGAGCGATTTGCTGGATATTTTTACAATCCAGGACATAATGCAGCACAGTGTTAAAATTAGCAGCCAAATCCAAGTATCAAAAGGGGAAATGAGTTCTGCTAACTGATTTGTCCAATGCATTTGTTTTTTATGACAACTGACAAAACGATACTGTCTGATGTTGCTTACTGATCGGCTATCTTGAAAAGAACTTCGGGTCCAAAAATGTGCTCTTTGTATCCTTGGACGAAATAATGGATGTGAGTTAACTGCCTTTGTTGAGCTGCAAGCATCAACCATTACATCTTTCCATTGCATGTGGTATTTTCCATTCTCAACAGAAAATGTTATATTTGTTGACTTTGGTAATAGCAGTGAGGTCAAATGCATGTCCGCTAAGAAGAAAAGGTCCTCGAATGGCTTTTCAGCGGGATAATTTTGAATTTGCTCCAGAACAGCTCTTCTGTTTTTCCCGTCCCCCTGTTTGAAATGTACATACTCATGTATGCGAGTGTATAGCAGAACTCGAACTGAGTGTGGATCAGGATTGATTAGTTGAGTTTCTACTAAAACACCTTCAAGTTGATGTTTGTTAGTCGGAATCAATGTGGCACGAAGTTGGATGGTTTTGAAAGAATCACAAGGATCGCAATAGGAGCATAGCGTTTTCAATGAGGTGGACGGGTATTCCCAAATGAGTAGGCTATGTGATAGTCTTGGAAAATCTATCATATCTAGGGAAACCCCGGCAAGCCATTTTTTGACATCTTTTTGATTCCAACAAATTGATTCTGCGCTTAGGCTACAAATAAGCAGTGAGACTTCTGGAACGGTACTTACATGGTATATCATCAACATTCGATCACGCCAGGTTTTGAGGGAGTAACTGGCAATAGGATTCGTAAGGTAATTTTCCCAGAACCATGTGTTTCTTTTGTACATTTGTGGAGATTCTATTTCAGTTGTTGGATGAAGATACACGTTAGCTTTATAATTTAGGTTTTTAATTTGTATTTGGAACGGCTCTGAGAGAGTTAGTGCCACATATTTGAATGCTTTTTGTTCTGGTGGAAGTTTTTCGTCGTGTGTTTCGCCGTCATGACAATTAGATGAGTTAAGGTTTCTTAGTGTTGGATATAAGGATCCAAGTTCATATGGATATATATTATTTGTTTCACAGTGCGATAAGTATCGAAGAAGAAGAATGGGTTGAGTTACCACTTCAAAGTCAATATTCAACCCTCTAAAATTTATTACACGTATAATGCAGCCTTCAAATGCATTCAAAATGCCAATTTGCTTGGAGAGGTCTCTGCTTGGCAAATCATTTTTTATCGCAAGTGTAAAAGAGTTTCTAATGCTTCCTAACATCAAACAAAAAAATAAAATCAAAGACGGTATTTGCACCCTTTTCCCCATTTTAAGATGCGAAGTTGATGTTATGGGAAAAGTTGAACAGTATTTTCTTAGACTAGTGTAGCTCGTTAGAATAGACTGGTCGACAGTTTTTATACAGATGTATTTTATGATCCGAGAAAACTTTTAGCAGTGGTTTATCTCGTTGTAAGAATGGAACAAGTGTTTAGCTTTTTACGATTAACTTTTCAAGAACACCTAAGTAATTTACAAATGACTATGATTTTGGCTTTAGGAGCTATACATATAATTGATATGCTCAAGTTGAACGTTCGTCTTAGACTAAAAGGTAAACAAGAAAAAGAGTCTAAAGTTAAACTGATTACGTGTCAAGTTGGCTTCATACATAATCAATAATCATACGCTACACGTGTAAATGTAATTAACTGCCATCATTCAAACTGTTTCCTTGCTTAAGCTTGCTTTATATCAAAAAGGCTACTTGAGCATTGATTAGTTCATTTTAGACCTGGAATTCATAAAATACTATTTAGCAAATCAATCAAACTATCGAAACATTCGTTTTATATATTCTTTATCACGATAAAACTATGTCTTGTATAAAACTTTTTTTGTCGCCATATGTTAAATTACACACTCTGTATGGTTTACGGAGCATATGTTCCGAAATAGAATATCCTATTTTATGAAATATATTTGGGTTTTGAACAATTAAAAAATTCGACATTTTTAAACACAAGTTCACTAGTCATCAAATGTTTTGCTGATTCCTCATATGAGTCGAGGCACTTTAAGATATGATGGTTAGTAGACCTACAGCATAAATGTTGTTGAAAATGTTTGCGGTTGCTGATTATCAGTAACCGCAAGTTTTCGAATAAAAGAAAACCAATAAACTGATGCCATTCTAAATGTATTTTATCGTAATAAGTTGAATATATCAAATTCAATACTAAAACTCATGCTTTTTCTAGAAAACTCAAGACTTGGTTAGCTTCATGCAGCTCAAACCGCTCTGCACTGAGCTGAACTGATTGCGTAGGAAACAGACGCTATTTCAGTTCTGATGTGGCGAATTTAACTAATAATAAATGGCTAGCATCGCATTCATACAAAAAAAAATTGGTAGCTTGTAAAGGTTTAGTTTAAACAAATAGCGGGTCAAACACGAGGATCATCAGGCATGTGTCCTGAAAGAAGTAATCAATTAAATTACTCATCGATATGCTTTTTTTTCGCCTCCGCATTTAACCAAAGTGTTTCCTTTTTCATACAATTACTTTGGTCACGCTCAACAAGCTAATTTAAATTTCACATGCTTTTACATTACTTGAACTTGTATTCCAGTATATCCAAATGCTATTGTCTAAGTATTAGTAAGCATAGAAGCAAGTCTTCAAGCAAGGAAGTCAAGCAAAATAAAACTAATGTTCATTACATTTCTTATAAGTTAATTTTTTTCATCCTTTTATATAAGTTTTGTCAGTTAGATGTTTTCGAACATCTTGGAGTAAATCCCTCGTAAACAAATAATGCCAAATTCATTCTAAGCGACTTGATTTGTGTAACAAACATCTTACAAAAGTTTTTAAAATATAAATTTACCAAACTTTATGTATTTTGAGTTACCACTTGTTTATTTCTATTCTAATGCATTAAACACATTGAATTCTTCTCCAAGGTTTCTGATACAAATTATGATTTTTTGAGGTCAAAGTATGAACTAAACAATTCTTAACTTAGCCTGTTCTTTTGTTACGATATATTACGTTTAAAAAGAAGTATTTATTTATCCGACTTAATTTAGCCCAGTGAACCCAAAAAAAGTTATGAAGTCGATGCTATACTTTATTGTGATAAAATTAATTTGGTTGTTTAGCGATGCCTCCCATGCCACCAATGTGGTGTAAGACATTTGATGTTAGATTTATTAGTGGGCATAATGGATATGCGATATGGCTGGTTCTGATGACATACCCTGCTGGTTTTGCAGGTATATAAAAAAACGTTTGTATTGAGAAGGTGGATTTTATAATCTCTATAAGAAATACATGGTGTTGTAAGCTTTTACTTATGTATATGTATGTACTAAAGTGTATTATACAAACCTATTTAGTATCGATGTTTACATCTAAATTAGGTCACAAAATTACACAGTTATCAAACAAACGCAGTAAAATAAACGCAATGTTTAGGGATCATAACGACGTTGCAATATATTACGTAGCGGTGAGCTGTAAAATGTTTACTTTTAATGACGTTTTGAGGTAAATTTCAGTCCTTTGAGCAATTCTTATGGGACACAGAACCTAGAATGACGAAATGACTGCAAATTCTGTATATATGGCACAAGTCACATATTAATCATCATAACACCTGTATATGATTCTGCGTAACTGTCATATTCGTTGTTTATGTTCTCCTTGTTTGCTTAACATAACACCGAAAATTGAGCTTAGATCATTTTTGTCCTTGGCGTTTCGTAATCTTATTTAAATTTATTAGTATTTTTTTCTTTACTACTAATCATCTTCATGGATTGCGCTCAGTTTGGGTAAGGTTCAGTTAGGGTGGTTCAGATGGAGTCCTGGTTTGCATTAGTTAGGTTTGGTAGAACACTGGTTGTTGTGTTGGGTTGTGTCTATTTAGGTCTAATTGGGCTCAATACTGACAAAAAACGAATTCAACAATTCCCGGCCGAACACGATTAGTAAGAGTTTTCAAAATAGCTTTCGGCTAATTTGTTTCGTCAATGAAATTTCGACAACCGTTTTTGAATCTACTAACAAAAATTTGAAAAATGATAATTAAATTTGGTATATGTACTATGTACAAGATAAGGCAAGTAATTTAATTTAGAAGTTTAAAGCTAAACCTATGGAGATAAGCCGCACCAAATATCTTCTCCACTCTCCCTGGACGACGTCATTTCTTTGGTTATTTTTAAGCTGATGAGTGTCTATACTCCTACCCTGGGGTAAAACAGATATTTACCCATGAAAGACTGAAATTACAGTTAGTATGGTGCACCGAAGAGGACTTGGCCGGTCTGGGATATGATGTTGTTACTCTATCAAAACCACTTATTTGGTTGGATGCAAATGGACTTCACGTTATTCAGCCTCCTATGTCTCCTCATACAATGACACAACAAGTGGTACCTCCCTTGCCAGTACCAGAAGATGAGGGGATCAGAATAAACTCATTATTTGGGATGAGCTCTTGGAGTTCTTCAAAACGAATATAGCTGATCCAGAGGAAAGATTTTTCGCAGGGCTATATTTTAGGGGGACAGGTCGATGATTGAATTGAGAGCAGATTAGAGGCTAGACTTCGTCTTCACTTACCTGAAATAGGTAATCTACCTATGATTTGTGCAGGTACAAAGGGACACCAGCAAAGCAAAAAGAATTTGAGCCAAAAGACTCATGACATGAATCAACAGCAGAGGATGCTGGAAAACAAAGCTGAGGGTATTCATCGAGAGTTTAATCAATTGAGAAATGATAATTCTTTTCTTAATCATAAAAGTAATCTGTCAGGCCGACAGGTGTTTTTGTCTACTTTATTTGAAGGTGAGCCCCAACACAAAAACAAAACACAACAGGCGTACCCTAGTACACCTGTAGGGCACAATCATACAGGATTATAACTGATACCTCCATTTTATCAAAACCCTGAAATTAATCTCGCCGGAGGGTTCCCTGGTTATAATCCTACCAGCTTTCCGAACTCAAGATGTATTCTTCAAATGGGACACCCTTTCTTTTTCCCATCTAGCAAAGTCATTTTCATTGCAAATTCGAATGGCTCCACTGAAGCCTATTCCCCCATAAAGGGGATAAAGAAGAAGCACAGCGCTTTTTTGATAAGATAACTGATCCTCAGAAGCTGGATCATTTTGGCCAATATCTCGATGATTCTGCAGCGGACTGGTAGAGTATCTTAGAGGCAGCAAAAAAGATCCCCATAATTGATAACATGGGATGAGAGATTGCCAAGGAATAGGGTGATTTGAGATGGCACAAGGTACGTCAAGCCTTTGATGCTAAATATTATGGAGTCTCTTTTTTGGTTTTCCAACGCCACCCACTTTCCACTGAAAATGGCTTCGCATACTTTAATTGAATGATCAATACTGACACGAAGTAAAAAATTATATTACAGATTTGTGAGATTTAATCACAGGTAATTTTCTACCGCAGTATAAGCAGCAGTTTGCTTACAAAAAATCTTAATCTCAACAAAGAAGCAGGTCCTTAGCTTATGTTGAGAAGGTGCATGACGTTGGAAAACAAAAAATAAAGTAAAAGGTTAACATAGCCACAGCCTTCATGAATTACGATGATGATGTAACCATGAAAGTTGTATTGGGAGATGCTTTTCTTGTCATAAGTGACGCGACATGGACGCCAATGAAATCAGCCCAGGAAATGCAATCACAACACTTACAGTTCCACATGCATACCGTTGAGGTCCTGGAATCCCTACCATGATGATCTAACTATAACTGGAGCAACAGCAGGAACACATGATGAGATTTTGGTAAAAGTCCCTCAGAGGCTTAGGGAAGCTGGAATAAAACTTAATCACATATAAACAAAGATAGATGTTTAGATATAAACTAATCCAACTTTGGGGATTTCTGGTGAATACCCAAAGAATATCCGCTGACCCGGAGAAAGTAGAAGCAATTGTAAAAATGAAAAGACGTTTGACGCTAAAGAAACAACTAAGCAGCTTCGTGCGTATGTGTAACTTTTTCTGTGCCAATAACCCTTATTTCATTTTCACTGCTCATCCTCTCTATCAACTCATAAAAGATAATAAAGAAGTGAAACCATCCACTTGGGCGAGTCAATGGAACTCGAAATACGAAACTGCCTTGGATAGGATGAAGAGAAAACTGGTTGTCATGCAGGTACTCTTTCACTATGACGAGGCCCTTGACCTGGAGATATTCTGTGACGCTTCATCGGAATGCATTGCCGCCCAGCTCACATAGGTGCGCATTGTCAACGGAAAACGAGTGGAGGAAGTACTTATGTGTGCATGAGTTCTCAAGAAACATCAATTAAAATATCACATTAAAGATGCTGACATTATTATTGGCATTAGAAGAAAACAGACCATTCTTTGCACTTCAATTAATTGGCAATTTATTCATTCAATTGATTTATTTACCTGAAAACGGAACGTGGCCTAATCAAAACAAGTATTGGGCTATGAAATTGAATGAGTGTGACTGTGGTATAGTATATCAACTTTGGGAACAAAATCGCAGGATGGCCCTAGCAGAAATTCATATGATAAAAAGTGGACGATGAGCTGACAGATTAGGAATAGGCATTCAAACAAACTTGTAAAGTTAAAGATGAAGACATTTTAGATGGAGTTGATATAGCTAACTTCCAGATGAAAGATGCGGAATATCTCCTCATCATTTAACATTTACCCGAGGACATCCATTATGTATTACAATGTTATGGAGTACTATACTGCATTGGGAGGATGGAAGAATATTTTAACCATATCAATTATCGATTGAGTCATACCACGACAACAATTTTACGGCGCACCAAAGGTGCAACAAAACCTATAAAGGAATGTTCCAGCCATTTTACTGGGAGAAAATGGAGTCCGATATTATAAAATACATTAACAAATGTCTAGCTGTCGTATTCATAAAATACCAAGAAGGAAGGAAGCAGGTTTGCTAACGATAAGACAAATAAACCTTTTTCGACTATATCCCAAACTTACTCCAGGAAATTTTATTGGTTCGGACCTGCTTCTCAAGTAGCAGAAGCTGGAATTAGGTACGTGTGTGCAACAAAATATTTTTGCACACGTTATGCGGTTGCGGGTAGGATTAAGCGCCTCACTACATATAATGAGGCTAATGTCATTAGGGGACATTTCGAGTCCTTTTTACTGATAATGGCACTTGTTACAAAGTCCAATTAATGCGTGAGTTAGGAAGAGCCATGGGATTCGAACAAAAGTTCTTATCTCCACGTCGTCCTCAGACAAATGGTATGGTAGAAGCGTTGAACGGAAATTTAGCCAAGATGCGGGAAAAAATTATGCCCATTCAGCCTGTTCAAATTGGGATTCATACCTGCCGTCAGCGGTGTTTGCTTACAACACTAGCGTGAACACAACATTGAACGAGATACCGTTCTACTTTATATTTGGAATAGATCCTCGACTTCATCAAGACGTTATATATAAACTACCATTGAACAGCTTGGAACCAACCCACAAAGCGGAAAGATTTAAAACATTTATTGTAGATGCACAGAAGAATTTGGGACAAAATTAAAGTCGATGGAAAGCGAGATTTGACGACAACAGAAAAGAAAGTAGTATTTGGATCAACGACCTTGTATTGCTAGAATACGAACATGTTCTCCGATTTTTATGCTATTTTATGCGAGGTGTAATTTTTGTGTATGGGTGAAAAATGAAGGCGAGAGATACCAAAAACGTGCAGTTTCAGTCCAAGGCAGAGATTCACTCTTTATAAGAAGAATCATGATAGTATAGTAAGAAAACTAGAGGTCATGGGCAGGTAGAGTAAATGTAGTAATTGAATAGACACACAGTGTAAGAAAATGATAAAAGCTTGTATAAACATGCAACATTGTTGCTGGGTGGTAGCATTATTCATCGAACATTCATCATCATTACGACGATTATGAATGCAATGCATGCTTAGTTACACTAGTTAGATAACCTTATAATTATACTTTATATCTGATAATAATGTAACAATATTTACATGTAATTAAATCGTTCAACATTAAACAGGAAATTAGTTAAATGTAGAGGAAAAGTCTTCTGGAAAGGCACTGATCAACTGTGTATCCACAGTCTAAGATGAGCGTGTAAAGCGGTATTTTATTTAGAGATGTTTTCTTTTTATTACTTTGGATCATTTTAAAATGACTTCCGAGTTCCGATGTACCGGAATTGTTTTGAAGAAATTGATAGCTTTGTACATAAGAATGTTGAACAACTTGCTTATAGTCAATTAAAAACCAAATATTAATTACTCTAGCCATGTAGTATCCTTGCGCATACATATTACAAAATAAAAGGTAAGAAAATTTCCCCAAATTTGAATTTGTATTCAAGAATTGTGGTTGTGGTCTACAACGTTCTAAAAGTCGTAAGCATATTTGATGATCATGGAAACAAATGTAAGCGAAGATATCTAGTTATAAAGAACAATTTATTATTTATCGTTTGCACTAATTTCTTCTTTATCCTTTACTTGTCTTTAGCCAGACTTGCCGAGTTAAAACGATGGCGAAGGAAATTTTATCACAACTTTATTTACATGAAATTATTACAGCAGCTTCTTAAAATCCTTTTATGGGTTTTGTAATGGACGTTTGTTGAATATGAACACGTATTGAAGACTTGATGGCAATTTTAAATAAAACCTATTTGATATAGAAATATTCTATAATGAAAATATTGCGCTGAAATTGAGCAACCATTTTTCTAACATGAAAAAATATGTTTACAAATCTGTCGTTACAAGCATAAAATTCACTGTCGCATTTAAGACACTATTGACGTAGTCCATTTTTATTTGTTCACTGATAACTGCAAATGCCCAACTTCTACCATTAGCAACCTGTATGATTTTAGTCTTTTGTTTACTTCCTTCCTCGCACCAGTTTTAGAAACTGTGTTTTCCTTACACGTGAACGATTGGACCTCCCATTTATCTATCCAGCTACTCGTGTCTCTTATG
The DNA here is from genome assembly GCA_034695465.1 of Entomobrya nicoleti. Lineage (NCBI taxonomy): Eukaryota > Metazoa > Arthropoda > Collembola > Entomobryomorpha > Entomobryidae > Entomobrya > Entomobrya nicoleti. Next base: position 18,102 of record JAQFZG010000090.1, read on the forward strand.
TATATTCCAGTTTGAAATACTATCAAATTACCTATTAGCGATACCACCAATGCTAATCCAGCAATAATTTGTACCTGTGCGTCTTGTGTAATGAAAATTAAATTAAATTAAAAAACGAAATGAAATCTCGCGGAAATTTGCTCCGAATTCTGTAACGCTTTGATGCCAACAATCGTACAATAATCATCAGAATGCACATAATTTGCCCCTAGGCTTATAATAAGATTTGTAGCTGGTCTGTCATATCTTCAGCGTAATATGCTTAATATAAGAATAAGCCTTTAGCTAGGTAACGAATTAGGAAATATTCTATCATTGTCTGTTAACGGCTCTCTGTAATAAATGAATAAGTTACCCCTGAAACTCCACTGCAACAAAACAACGATAAAACCAACGGTTAATAATAATTATTAGCTAGCAAGAATTATTACTTTTTTATTTTTACATAGTTTATTATTCGTGCAAAAATAAAACCTGTTGAAATAGGCCAAATTGCTTTTTGTTTTAAAATTGTTTCATAGTTTCTGTTCGCGTTTCAACAGAAACGTTTCTACAAAAACCTTTAACCAGTACAAAATAATTCATTCTTTCACTCCTTTTCTCCTTTATAAAAATAAACAAACACCTAAAACCACGCCAAATCCAAAATAATATGAATGGGACAAATTGAACTAGAAAAATGCACATAATTGCCAAGTATAATAAACAAGCATATCCCAAAGGTGAATCAATTCCAAAAGAAACCGGTCTTCCAAGAAAGTTTGATAGTTTTGACCAGCTAATTTTCTGTTGTAGTGCCAACTGTCTAGAAATCAACATTTCGGTTTGCTTCATAAACCCACTTTCAACCAAACTCCTATAAGCACTGTATACGAATCCTGATCCAACTCCCCAAAACTTGTACATAGCTTTATACCTTGCAAAAACGTTTTCAGGTAATTCAAGCTTTCCACAAATGTAGTCATCTTCTACAACCACTCTATCAATAATATTCATAACGTTTAATAATTCTGCAAACAAAAAATTGCTTACATCGCCACTAAATAGCAATATTCTTTTATCCGCCATTGCCGCTAATTTCTCCTCTGAGTATTTTGGAAACGTGTAATTCTTGTCGTGATAAAACGCCTCTCGTGCAGTTTTCATTTGTGACATTTTTCTTATACCTAATTGTTGGTAGTCTGCAGCTGCAGCTCCGTACATATCTATATTTTGAAACCTATATACATAAATTTTATACTTTTGTTTAAAGTAATCAAGAATTGTACCTTTATCATTTGCAAACATGAACTGTGTTGACATTCCTGCACCGTAACAACTTGTTATAAAAATAACTCCTATTAAATAACTGCACATAGACCTACGCGGTTGGTTTAAAAGAAACGGAACGCCAACTAAGGGCCGACACAGATCAACCATCAATCTTAAACTTTTATAAATTATAATACCATATGTTAGCAAAACCAGTAGAATGAGTACCCAAATTTTCCACTCAAAAGCGGTAAAATAAATAGTCCAGTTTTTACTAAGAACGGTGTGAATGCGCTTACAATATAGCAAGTTGTATTTTCGTTGACGAAAAAATGACGTTTTCCAACGAAATATTGAAATAGTTAGTTTTCTAGCTTGTTCCAAGTATGGAGTTGGTTTTATATTTAGTCTTAAACCATCAAAGGGTTGTTTCTCGTGGCCTAACCATCTAAACTCTGTAACTGTAATGTTTCTAAATTTAGTTGCAACAATTAAACCAACAGCTTCACCTTCGAGACACTCGACTAAATTTTTGAAGAAGAGTTTTCGGCCATGGGATAGACCACAGTAAGTTATTGAAAATGCTCGGCGGAACATTTTGGCATCTAGTTGGCCGTATTGTATTGTAAGATTTTATTTCGAGCTCAAAAACATGATTAGTTACAAAACAATGCTAGAGTTCATATTATTGAAGTAGTAGTTAATTACAGATAAATTAAATTAGTCAGTAGTATAGAATGCCATTTTGGCCGTGATTGTTACGATTAACAGTCGCCAACAAATTGTATACTGACCTTATCGAATAGTTTTTGTCCAAATATTTTGTTGAAATTAGTTTGTTGTCACATGTGTAGCAGTATACAGCGTAAATTTCTGGCAGAACAAAGGGTATAATTTGAACGAAGGCTATGTTTGCATTTAAGCCTGTGGCCAGTAATTCGCTATCAATATTTGACATTATAAATCCATATTGAAAAGCTTCCGTAGTTTCTGAATTTTGAACACTGGATGTTAAAATCAAATAAAGCGCGTGATCTGATGTTCCATAACCGGATGTTTGGATAGCACTTAAAGTCCATTTAGTGTTTGGGTAGCAAGAAAATACACTACACAAATTTTAGAATGGCGAAATAAAAATCGGTGAAAGCCAGAAAGCAGACAAAGTCTAAAGTTTTCATCGAGTAAATTTTCTACATTAAATCCTAATTCTAAATTTACAGTGTTGCAAAATGAAAATTTGTCGAACTGGTTTGGATTATTGACGTATCTAGTGGATTCCAGAGTTTGATATTCACTTACAAATGTTGTAAAACAATTCTGAAATAAACCCAATGAATCACATTGTGTCAATTCGACCAAGGCGAAAACGGTGTAAACTAGACACAATTGAATATGATCAGTTACTTTCATTGTGGTTCAATATTTTTTTCTTTACTGGTTAATGTACCGCAAATTACCTACTCTTGCAAAGGTATTTTTTATAAGTTGTGGTAAACAAGATGGTATTTGAAGTAAAACTGCAAAATATTTTTAAAACCATATAATTTAAGCATTATCCACTCAATCCAAATACTCTAGGGACATACCAATTGTAATCTATATTCCCAACTGTATATCTGATATACGCATGTAAGTTGAAGTGATTCCATTTCATAATTTAGAAATATAATGTAATATAATAACTGCCAATGTACCTGAATTTTAATCTGGACATATGTAGCTTTGTACATATTTAAAATTAAGTTTGAAAAAAAAATAAGTTTGAAAAATATTTTCCTTTAAGCGAATTGAAAATTCCATCTTGAGTACTTTGGCCATGTTATCTAGCTATCCACGCGCTACGATCATTTTTTAACAAAACATGCTAGAACTAACTTCTAAATTATGTAAAAGAAATATTTGGATTTTAACAAAAAAATAAGTTCTGTGTTCAAGAAGCAAATTCTAACTTGATATCAAATTTTTAAATAATTTTAATACAATATTTTTTTAGTTGCAATTTTCTCACAAAAACATTCACAAAATCTTAGACGACGATTTTGTGCATATTACATGTAATTAAATCGTTCAACAGTGATAAGTTAATTAGTTAAATGTAGAGGAAAAGTCTTGATCAATCTAAGATGAGAGTGTAAAGCGATATTTTATTAAGAGATGTTTTCTTTTCATTACTTTGAACCTTTTTAAAATGATTGCCAATGTACCAGATTTGTTATGTAGACATTTATAGCTTTGTACATAATATTGTTGAACAACAACTGGTTTTTAGTTAATTAAAAACCAGATAATAATTATTACAGCCATGTGATATCCTCGTGCGTACATAATACAAAATAAAGTGTAATAAAAGCTAGTTATAAATTGGATATTTGACCTATTTGGATTTCATAAAAAACATGTTTAATAAGCAAATTCTGACCTGATATCGAAGAATTAAATAAATTTAAGTAATTACTTCTATAAACAAATTTCTCATGAAATTGTTGGTATTATGTCATGTCAAATATAGGCAAACATAATTAGAACGTATGCAGTTACAAAACCAGATCAAAGTGCAAAAAAACCCTTAATTGATAGTTAATTCCAAATGGAGCAAGCCTGCGAAAAAAGGTGTGAGCTGAAATACCAACTGCCGAACATTAAAGGTTTCAGTTTACAACACAAATCTTCGTTTAGTTAAATTTTTGTAGGCTGAATTCACCTCACTTGAGCACACACCCTTGAATTTGTATGCAGATATATAACTTGCAAAAGTGCGAATACAATACGATTACGAATATTTGATCATCATAGAAAGAAATGTTATCGAACGTATCCCGTTATAAATAACAATTTATTATTTCCCATTTCCACTAATTTATTCTTCGCCATAACTCCTTTTATAAACACCCAGTGTAGACATGTACACGATGGAGAAATGATAAGACTTGGCCCAATCTCCGTATGACTCATTAGTACATCCATTATTTTACAACCAATAAAAATAGCGTCTGACATGTATGCGATGTTCTGTTTTACTTTATTTTTGTAAATTTAAATCTACATCACTTATTTTATTTCCTTCAGAGTTTGTAAAAATGCCAAAAAACTACAACTCTACAAGTACAACTTCAACTTGCAAAAAGCCAAAATTAACACATGGTTATCCTCTTATTTTAACAAATATTTTGTTAATTGATACCGTGTTTTCCACCAATGTGCTAAAACTACAAACTTAATATTTACGAATTGGCTTTATTGTATTATTTAGGGCTTAAGAGTTATTTCAATAAAGTCTAAATAGCCATAAACAGGTTTATTAGATTATTCCTTCCAAAACCGAATAAAATATTTATGTCATTTCTTTCGAGAAGAAAATGCTTTGGTTCTTCAAATTATTTGATAGATCCCGTATTTTCAAGTTCCACTCTCGTATTTTTAGACGATTCTTTTATTGTGGTGCCAATAGCAAATAGATATATGATTTCTGTAATAAAGTAAAAATACTTTTAAAATTCGTTTTAAAAATTAAATTAAAATCGTAATTCTTTAAAAACCGAACTTATTCCCCAAATACCCTCTTACCAATCCATCTCCATTTAAATCGCAAGTCAGGGCATTGATAGGCAGAGGCACTAGACCAAATTCACGTGTACTTTATACAAAATGTGCTTTTCTAAATATGATTTTATTAAACAATCTACTTTCAGCTTGGATGTTTGTTGTACCTAAGAATTAGAGATTTTTTTTTGCTTCTTTACTGCAGACATCGCTTACACTCTGTAGACTTTACCCTAATTATCCATTACGACAGATTCCTAGGGATCGACTTACAGAGTATGGCTAGTCCATATCTAGACTACTACTTAACTATGGCCAAGTGGCCGCGACAGTCAGAGAGGATTCATTTGGCATTGCTGCCGCTCCGTTTCTGGGGTGGGAGCCTTCACCCACTGCATCTATTTTTTGGTCAGAGGTCGGTCTATACCTCTTTCCGCCTCTAAACTGCCCGACAGGCCTTGAGTGATGGGCTACACCTTAGAAAAACTACTCCCACTACTGGGAATCGAAGCCTACACCCATCACACAAGTCGGCGTCTCTGACCACTAGACCCCACTGCCTGCCTAATAATCGATAAACTTGTAATGATCTGTCATGGGAAAATTCAACACCGGTTGTTATTTAAAACGTACGAATATCCTATTTTATGTCCAAGTTGGGAATAATTGGTAGTTAACAAAAGCGTTTTCAACAAATGGTTATCATTTTCTCCAAATTGTACACCAAATTACTAGTTGCCCCGTTCAAAATATTTTCCAAGTAATTTCGCAAAGCCATAATTGCACGAGATGGAAAACAACTGTTTTAGTTGTAATATCTGAAAAACTTAAATGCTAATCTTATCTTAAAGCCGCATGAAATTGAATCTGGTCCATCTTCAACTGCTTTTTGTAAATACAAAAAATAAAGTAATTCTGTATCCACTTAAATAATTCTAGGCGGAAAAACTTAGTATCTCATTTTCCCTTACAAAATTCAGTTCTCTTACCGAACATGCTTCCACTGGTCGTTCAAAGCAGCATACTTTAACCAGTTTAATTTTACATCCAGTTATTGCGAATACAATCATAGTTACACAGGGAATCTAAAGGAGTATGCAAGTACTGAAAAGGTTCTCATGCTTTCAAATCAGCAAGTAAATATTTTAAACTTTTTTCACGTTTTGTCGAACTAGTTTCATTTAATACCCTCTAACTAATTACTTAATTCATTTTGTGCGGAGCTTTTTCATAAGCTTAATTCAACTACAATCAGGGTTGGGTAGATTACTTGCTTTTGTAAAAAAGATTACAAATAATTGATTACAATTTTTTTCTGACTAAAATTTGATTACAGATTACCGAAAATAAATCTTAATATTTCGATTCCAGATTACTTTGCATGTAATAGATTTGGATTAAAAATTACAGATTACTTTGTTTTACTAAAGCTTGTGTGATTGAAAAGAGGCTTGAAACCGCAAACACTAGCCAACGGCACCGTAGATTTAGTTTTTATACAACTAAAATTGTCAAAACTTTAGCAAATACTTAAAATTTGTAGTTTTTGGTAAATTTTCACTATTTAATGGCATACAATAAGGACAAACCAATACATGTACACTTAAAATGCCGAAATATTGCATAAAATTGTAATCTGTGATCCGATTACAATGATTTCATTTCCAAAACGAAGTTTGTGATTATTGTTTACAGATTACTTTAAAATTCAGTTGAGAAATGGATTACAGATTACAGATTACTTTAAAGTAATCTGATTATGTAATCAGATTATGTAATTGTAATCACCGCGCAAACCTGACTACAATAATTTATCGTATTAAAAGAAGATCAATTATACGCGCAATGCAAAACAGCTGAAAAGCTGGCGGTGTAGTTTTTTCAATAAAATTTGACAACCCGAATTTAATTTTAGTTACTTGACAGGAACTCAGAAAACGTGCTAAGTAATTTTGTTCTCGTCGAAAGTTTGCGTGGCTAATATTTTTGATCATCTGTTTTAGCTTTAGTAAGGACAGTTTGGATTTGTGGTGAACATTGCCCGCAAATCCGTATATAACCAACGTTATAAGCACTGTTTCAAATGTAGCCGTGCTAAAAAAGAGTGTAAGTGGTATCGGCAGTGACTTGGATTGAATAAGTCCAACAACAATAATAATTTGTGTGACACAATTAGCAAGCAAAAATATAAATACAAATGATCGCATGCACTCATTATACTGTTCGACCAACAAATATATTCTTCTTAAATGAACCACTGAGGAATTGGTAACCTCTGTGTTGGCCGTATTACCAATATTTTTTCTATGTAGTTCACATTGAATTTTTCTATATTAATATACAAAAATTATTGTAGATTTATAATTTATAGTTTCTTAATATGTAGATATATTTTTTGAATTACCTGTCTGCCATATCTTGACTGTATGTTAGCGACAAAACACCAATGAGTAGTTCTGCAACTAAGCAAAAACCTTGCAATGATATTGCTTTCCAAAGTACATAATTCAAGATCGCCACCATTCCTCTTGACAATATTTTTAGAAATATTGGTTGGCATTCTAATAGTATTCCAAATATGTACTCAAGAGTCCACACTGTATTAAGTGGTATAGAGCTATTTAGAACACATGCAACGGTCAGCACAGGACTTGCTATCCAGTTGGTGAATACACATGTATTCTTTAAAACCAGCATTGCGAGTTTCAAATTCGTGGACATTTTGGTTTGTTTGCCTAAAAAGAGTTGCCCAAAAACATTTCGTTATAGTAAACCTTTTGTTATTTTAGATTTAAAATCAATAAAATAATTAAAATGTGTTTTAATCAATTATCGTATTGGTTCAAATTGGTACCCGTGCGTCTTGTGTGTGTTTTCTCAATCAATAATGCTCCGTTAAAAAAGGAAATGAAATGTTGGGGAAATTTGCTCCGAATTCTGTAACGCTCAGATGCCAACAATGGTGCAATAATCATCAAAATGCACATAATGATTTCGAAAAATGTACGACCTGTGTTTTCGTCGTGGACTTTGGACAACGTTAGCTTTAAAAGTCGAGTGACGTAAGTGATCACAATTAGTAGAATCAATATGCAGCGATATTGAAATCCCAACCTTGCTCCTTTTTTGTCAATTATTGCAAACTTTTGCGTTTTTTCATCAAAGATGAATAGTTGGCCAGTAATTTTTGGAGAAATTTCATTTGCTTGGATAAGTATATCAAGGAACTTGCCTCTGAGGATCATTTTGCTGATTTTTTGGTTCAAAAGTTTGTTTACGTTATGCGATCTTGGTTAATCCACCTTTCCAACTGAACATTAGTAGTAAAAAGAATTGTATATTTTTGCTGTTTAGACAACACAAATAGATTTTTAATTTCCACTGTTAAAGTGGTACATAATGAGGAATTGATACAACAACTTTATGTCATGTTAAAACCAGAGAAATATGTTTAGGGTTGGACATATGTAGTAATTAACAATGGAAATTTACTGGAAATGAAAACAATTTAATTGGATTTTAAACCACTTGTGAACTAGTTCATGTGTAAGAACAATTAATTAGTTAGATTTATAAACAACATAGTGTAAAATAACACAAAAACATCTTATATATGTAGGAAAACAAACTTGGAAGAATTTCAAAAAATATTGACAAACATGTTTTGTGTTCGAATTCCTGGTGCCCCCATTTGCAGAAATTTTCCACTTTGACATAGTAGTATTTTTTTGTATTGGCCCTATACGGTATTTGGTTTACTTTAAATTAGCAATATATTATGTGATGTTTTTGTTCTTTTTTGCTTTAGTGTAGCAAACAAAATATGTTATTAAGATATAAAACTTACAGCTAAGTAATTTAAAAACAATATAAATTGTTTACTTTCGTACTAAGTTTCTGTTATTATTATATAAACTCAATGCTACAATTAGTGCTTTTCCGGTTCCCTGAACATTAAAATGGCGTTTATTTTCCTTTTCAGCACTGTCTAGGCAGAACACAAGAAATTCAGAGCTTCTCCAGTGGAAAATATTTCAATAATATTTTAAGTGGAGAACAATTTATCTGCAATAGTTTGTTCGAATTAAATATATAAAGTGACACAAACATTATAAAATTTGTATACTTACACTACATAAAACTTTCAAATGGAAATTCCACGTTTGCAAAAAGCTCACTCAAGGCATTATTATTCATAAGCTATTTATAATAACAATCTGTAATAATTTCTTCTTAAATCGTATATATGTAGATGATGGTTCCCAAATATTAAGCTAATCCTAGAATCTAGGAAGCCAAAATTTGGCACAAGGATATCCGCTGGCAAGGGTAACCTGCATATTAAAAATAGAATAAATCAGTCAACGTTTACAAGAGTAGTGACGTTTTAACCGTCACGTAGTTAAACTACTTCCATCTGATTTGAAAGCCAAAAATTATACGTATTGGCAGGTATGAATAATTTCTACAAAAACAAAAATCGTCTTATTTTTCGGCTTGGAAATTATGCAGTAATTATGGTGGGTATTCAAACGCGCACATGTAACACCAAAGCGATTTCATTTTGTAAGCTGAATTTTTATGTAACGGAAAGATAGGGACTTCGTTGGCAAAATGATTCCAGCTGTTGTAAACCTTTTCATCAAGGATGGTGATCGTGAGCCCAAATTTGGTGCATGTTGTTTGGCAAACGTAATTTTGAGTAGACCCTTTGAATTAAGATGTGCTTTTGGCTTAAATAATATTAATATCTGCAAATGCTTAAAGTAAACTACAAATGCATTAATTTATATGCTTATGTATATGCGTAGGTTAGAAAACATTACATTCAAGAAAAAATTAATTAGCACATTTTTCTTAGATGGCTTTCCTAGTAGCTTTCTTTTCTCAAGTTCCTGACATATATATTTATCAATAGCTTTTAAATGTATAAAGGGAATATTTTGAGAACCTTTTATCGCATTTCCATCTGCATAACAAGCCAACATGTTCATCCGCAAGATTCCAACGCAAATAACAATCTGAATTTTTGCCATGTCTCCTGAGCAGAATACTTGACTATAAATTTTTTCAGGGTATTTTGTTTTGTCTGGGAACCCCTATCAACTACTTTAATTATATTACGTTCGTTTAAATGACTTCGTGAGGATTTTGGTATCGTAAAAATGCCCATCTCCTAAATCTCCTACTTTTAATGTGTAAGTTAATTTAAAGCTGAAACTGTAATGGATTCATCAACAAACCGGAATAGAATGTCGAACTTTGACTAATACATAAAAATATATTGAATTTAAAGTAGGCTACATTTAAAACTGTTTTTAAAAGGAACATTTTCATTTTAGACAACGATCCATAAAGACTAACCATTTAATTGTACCTAGTCATCGTTTGCTAAATCATGTTTGATGTTTTTACATCAGATACTTTCATTTACATGAAATGTATTACATTCTTATTGTGGCAATGCTGAAGCAGCAGGTTACTTTATCGAAAGATTGAAAACAGACAGTTTTCATTTCTATATTTTATATTCTTAATATTTCATAAAATAAATGAATAAAAATACATATCAAAAGGCATACATTCAGAACTAATATACGCAATAGACCCATCATTTCGTTTCAAATTTCACCAGAATGAAGACAAAGAAAGGCTTCACAACACTTTAGTTAATTATTTGGTCTTTAGGTGTACATAAGAAAAAATAGAAATTTGTAAAGTGGCAATATGAAACTTAACAAGCAAGAAGCTTAACTATCGGGATTCTTCGTTTTAAGATTGAATACACATTTTAAAATTACCCTCCTAATAACGTAAAAACTATCAAACCAACCAAACAACTTACAAAATATAAGCCAGATATTTTTGTTACCTAATAATGAAACACGTGGAAATAATTTGTTCTTTCAAAAAAGCAATATTTTGAAATTAAATTAATTTTTTCTGACTATAGTCATAAAAAGACAATTTAAAATATTAAGGAGTTGCGTGCTTGAACTCAAGCTATTTTTATCCTACTTATTCTTCCTGGTTTAGATATTTTTAATTTTACAGGCATAACTCGTAATCGATACGACGGAAAAAGTATTTTTACGGTTATATTAAAAAGTATATTTGACTATTGTTACAAATGTATAAGTCAGTATACAGACTACCATATATTCCAAAAGTTCATTGCCTATACTCACACATAGTCGGACGTCTACTGTTTTGTAAGGATAAATCTAAATGCCCCAACTTTAAACCTGCTAAATAAATCTTCTTAAATCAAGTAATTGTTAAAGACACAATGTATTGTAATTATTAAATACATTGTTTACTCAAGTCAAATTTAATTTTAACTGTAAGCCAACAAATTTAAATAAATAATATTTGAAACGTAAAACCATATTACAAAATCAGAATATCAAAAAAAATCTAATATAGTCTGAAACAATACTAAATATTTAATCGATATTAAACTTAAGCTGACCAAGTTGTACAACAAGTGTAACTTTGTTTTAAATTGTAACCATTTATGTAATGCCCAAGTTCTGCTTTAATGTAAAAAGTGGGCCGTAATCTTTTTTTCTTTTTTAAATATTCGTAAATATATAAAAAACGCTTTGATAAGACACAAATATATTTATTTTACATTTTGTAAATAGTATAAGTGTTATCTGTTGTATAGATTTTGAAATTCAAATATTGACTATTTTTACTCAAATTACTAAAATACTTTGCATTTTTTTGAAAAAAAACGTCATCGAATTTGAAGGAATAGTTTTAGGTTCTGTAAAAAACGTTAAACCTCAAAATGGCGACTTCCCTCCTCGTAAGCACTAGCAACGCTAACGAAACAATTTGTAAATTTCTCTACCCCACTTGTGTATCTTGGAACACCTTTTCTCAACAATGGAAATATTCCTCAAAGCCTACCAAAAGGTTTTTACTTCACCTCCTAACAATATGCCTTATTGTACTACATTTATTGACACTTTTGGGAATGGCAGTGTACTGCAATATTTACAAAACATATTGGTTTCCCTTGAACAAATTGTTAATTGTTTTCGCAGTACTTGCTAGCGGACTATCGTGGATTTTCTTAGAAGACGGCTTTTTAATAGTTTTTGGTCGAGAAATGGTTTCAGTTGCAAACTGGGCAACAATATGTATAAAAGAACTAAAAATATTTCCACCTTCAAACTCTCGCTCTAATCTACTAACTGACTACATGCTAGAAATAAAAAAAGCTGTAACATCAAATCCAAGTGTTGACAAATTTGGTATGGTTGCTGCTTATACAGTCATCTGCGATGTTTCTCTTGTGTTTATAGTCTCACTTGCGGTGGTGATTAGTGACATGGATTTATTTTTCATTGTAGTATTTGTCCTTTCAAAAGTTTTCGGATTTAGTCCGATTTGGTTAAGCAGTTGGTATCTTAGAACTATTCGATACATTAGTTTATTGTATATTTATCAAAGCGTTGCAGTTGCAATGCCAACATTTACTGTTGTTGCTGAAGCAATTATACAAGCCTTTGTATGTACTTTAAGCTATCTCGAAAATATGGATTTAACTTATCCAAACACCAAATTATTTAAAACTATATTCGTTGCAAAAAGTTTTCTATTCGACATGCTCAAGTGGTTCTACTGCATATTTCTAAGTGGAGCTTTTGCCATGTTTTTGATTACAATTAATTTGTCGTTATATGGACAAAGTGCTATACCTGGACAGTTATACATGATCTTACCTTATCTATCTCTTACAGTATGGTGGTGTATCGTGTTAGTACTTCATTATGGGAACTTTCCTTACAAAACATCTTGTAAAATTATTGAAAGCTGGAAAACTCAATTGGGAGTTGGACTAGTAGTAAAGCGGAGGTATATGAGAATGGTGGTAAAATCGCTACAGGTGATTGCTTTTCCAGTCGGAGATATTGGAATTGTTGATCGGGATATTCAGATCAATTATTTTGATTCTGTACTTAATAATGTAGTTAATACTTCAATTATTTTCCAGGATTTCCTGTAATTTTTTTAATAGCTATTGATGGTATGGTAGAATGTTATGTTTAATAAAATGGAAATTATTTATAAGATGAATAGCGTTGATTGCGATACTCAGTTGCCGATGGACTTGGGCAGCAGCAGTGCTTGATTTTAAGTGAAAATAACTGTAGTAGCCTATATCATAAATTATTTAAAGGGTTTTCTCGGACGACCACGAAATATGTTGTTTGATGAGAATTACATTAAAACCTCAATTCATTTTAGTAGTCTTTTGTATGCTGCTGATGAGATATTCGCTCAATATTTTTATTACATGTAGACTTATGCTTAATACAAGTAAGGTCTTAAATACACTAGGCAAGCTGTAGTTTACAAAATAAAAGTTGATGTCTACATTTTATTATATCCGTTTATAAATAATCTATATGGATGACAATTTTGCTGAATAAGAATGTACTTTGGGAGGCTTTGATAAAATTAACGAAATATGTTGTCAGGTTGAGTAGGGGATTTAAGGATAATTTAAACTTAATGATTTGTTTTCCATACCACTTTTATTGAATGATACTGATTACTGTCTGTACTCATTGACAAAATTTTAGCATTATAATATTAATACAGGACGCTGTACTGTAAAAAATAAAGCTTTTTACAAAAGAATAGAATAGAAGACGGAAACTAAATGAATACTATTCCGAACAGTTATTCTTGAAAACATTCATGGATTAGCGAGGAATAATTTTTTTATGGCGAGATAGTGTCAATTAACCTGTATGACCATAAGTAAGTTAAATGCTTAATGCAATACTATACCTGACATGATGTACACAACTGAAAACGTCATTTGTAGACTATATTATTACACAATAAAGCAGTGAATAATGTATGACGTAATCAGTTACACAATAAACAAAATCTATAAATGTCCACATGTAAAGCCGTGAAAAAGTACTTAAAATGCTGTTTCTGGAATTATCTATTCTACACAGTTCGAACTAATAAGGCATACTATTTAAAACGATTTCCTGACTTTTTGTCGAAAATGACGTTTAACAAACCAGATTCCTATCAATCGAATATGAGCAATGCTAATTGACATAACAATAAAGTTTCTTGATTTACTGCTAGTGGAAACCTTAAGATTAGAGTTGCAGCATTTTACAATAACAATGATCATCAGATAAAGTGTAAAATAAATCATGTCAACAAAACTAAGCAAACATTTAATTATTTCATGAGTTTTTAATCGCATACTTATCTTGACAAATTACAATTTTTTTAAAACAAAAATACGTCGTATCTGTTTAATAAAAAACTTGAGCCGAAATCAAACAGGCAACTTTCATTAGTCAGCTTTCGAGATAAAATTAGAGCAACATAACTAGTTATTTTATTGTATTATATTTAAAAAAATTTACATGGTTTTACGTAATATGTCTTGGAAATAAAGATGTTCTTACTTCAACTACTCAGCGCGTGGCAGTAAACTGGCGCGTGTCAATTTCCCTTTTTAGTGTTTATTTAATACACAAGTTGAAAATTTTAATTAGAAAAGTTATTTCAACTTGCAGCTTACGCTCTAAAATTGTTTTCAAAGGTACACATTACATACATAGAACATTATGGTTAAAGGAATATAAGCTTCATGGTTTGTTAAATGTAATGGTTGTCAGCTTATTACGGAATCGGTTTTAGCTTATAAGTAATTAAAAATATAAATGTCTGAGAGCATATAAGTTAGATGGAACTACACGTGTGACTAATACATAAGCAAGAAAGTTGAGTGCTGCTTATAAAATATTCTTAGATATGTTTATGGAGCTCAGACATAACTGGCTTATTCTGATTTACCTTACCAAAGGATTGCGTTTGTTAACTTTATCGTCTTATATCCTCAATAAATAAGTTCTACCAACTCAAAAGATTGTTTCCACCGAAACTGAAAATTTAAAATTGTAGTCCAAACCAAAAATATTATTAAGCACAGATAAATAACTAGGCTCCATCCATCCGAGTAAACATTTAATAATGAATTTGAATACATTATTCATAGCTTTTTTGTGTTTGCCAGCTTGCATGTGCAATTTGCAGTTACCAAATTTATTTGACGAAATTAGTGCAGTAAACTCATTTTCTGACTGTACAACACGAGTAATAAACTTCAACGGTATTAATATTATTTTTCCAATATTGACCCATCCTATTGTTTTGATCCGCTATTTTGGTTTTTCTGATATAAATGATTTGTATCCGTTTGAGTGGAAATCGTCAAGGGCAGAAAGTTTATCCGATTGGATACTGGAAATGTATCGGACTCGATTTAATTTCAAAGACTTGCCACCTGGAAACATCAGCATATATTTCCTTCATCAATTCAGTAATTATTTTGGTTTGATACTAAATGATCGTGTGAATATGGCAGCGAAAAACAGTCACTGTGAAGCAAACATCTACTTACACCCACCTAGTCAAATCAAAGCTCCCGAAATCTATGATAAACATCCTCATTATGGCGTTGTATTAAATGATATATTTCGGCTAAACTTTGAGCACAACGGCGAGAGTGAGTATTGGAGAGCAAAATTTATAAATACTATTCCACAACACTCGTTACTGATTTGTGATTCCGCTATATATTCAAGCTGTTCCAATAAAAACGACAGAGAGACATGTATATCTTCAGTTCTTGGCAATCACGTAGTTTCGCGCATGTCAGAAAATATATTAATTTTGATGTTGTTTGGAGACGAGGGAGACTTTTATGCACATTGTGCATTCTGTGATCCATGCAATCCATTTTATTTAGTTTATATAAAAACGTATCAAGTACTCAGTTCTTTTGAGATGTTAAGTGACGCAATTAAATTTAAAGCTTTAACAGAAACAAGTCCATATTCAATTGATTTACATTTGGGTAGAAGCCATCAATTTAATCCCACTCGAAATAGTGTTTTGAAGGGTATTCAACTATTCAAAGATGCTTGGACTGATGATATTTTATACTTGGGAGATTTGCATGCACTACGAACAATTCTTCCACAAAATTCAACTTTATATCTAACGAAAACCTTCGATCCTCAAAAATTTGTTTTTGATGAAAATACTGATAAAAGGGTGTGTACTGGAAACATCTATCCTCGTTTTCATCCCAAGCTGTATTCTTATGTTGTACCCACTTCGGCTGCCCAGCCAGCTTATTTTCGTAGCGCTGGAGTTATTTTTCAGACAAAACAGCTGAGGTTTATAAGTTGCCACAAGCAACAGTCTCACTGGATTCACCAGTTGAAAGGTTTGCTTGATGTGTTTGATAAGCCAACTTGGACGATTCTTATAATAGTAATCGTGATCATGTCTCATGTTACGAAATTCATAACAATTTCGTTAAACAAGGGCAACAAGCTTCGAACGCTTAGAAAACGCCTTATTTGCATCATCAATAGATCAATCAGCAAGCTTATTTAACAATGAAGCATTAAGGAATCCGGCATTTTACTTTTCATTCGCATCGATTCCACTTTCGTTTCTATACTTAAGTAATCTGTACAAAGGGGATAATATTAAAGATCTGACACTTGGCCCACCAATGACACGCTTTGATACTTTTGAAAGTTTACTGGAAAACGACTTCAAGCCACTAGTACGGTCTTCAGCATTGTCGAACGAAACATACCAAATTATGAACAGAAAGTTGCTTGTTGCAAAAGACTATCAAAAGGATAGCAAACACGAAGCTTTTCCATTTTTGTCTACACTCTTGTTCGAGGTATTGAGTAGTGTTCCATTCACCGAATGGAAAAAGCTAAAGTATTTAAAAAAGAAAATCTCAAAGAGACAATGGTGGTATCTGGAAAATTCTGAAATACCAAACATGAACTATACATCTGTAGTAACAGACGACGCTATTAAAACATTTATGGAAACACACCTTTCAAAGTGTAAGAAGTCTGCAATTATTTATTATGAACAATCTGTTCGTCAGATGTACGCCATCAATAAGGCGAAAAATAAGCCCGTGTACATTGGCAAAGATATAATTAGTGAAAACTTTGACGGGTACGGTTTTGGAGGTCGTTTTCCGGACATTGTGTATTTAAAGATGAGATATTATTTTCAATCTGGTATTCAAGCTTGGTGACAAAAATATATTATTTGGGCTATTGAAATGAAGATTAATTTGAAAGCATTAAGATTAAATCATCAAGACACTATGACAAGTAATTTAACACAGATATATTCGCTTTGTTTGATACCTCTCATAGGCATCCTGTGGTCAGTTAGCGTCTTTTTAGTCATTGAGCGCAAGGCTTGGTTTTTAATTATAAGCAATTTTAAATACGCTTCGTACAACTTTGTGAATTATTTTAAGGTTGTAAAATATTAGTCTTAGGGTACGTTAATTAAAGGTGCTCGCTGAGTAATTATGAGAATTACACACTACTCTCATTAAATTTTATTATTCCGGAATATATAGTAGCGATTGTCATGATATTTGTTTGGCTGTTAATAATTCTTGCTTGGATACGGAACATTTACTTATATGTTTCATGAGATTTTGACGTTTTAATAGTTCATAAGACACTCTGTGATTCCTCGTTGGAAAAAGTTTAAATAATGATTGTAATTGAGACAAATATGTAATATTCTTTTCCTTCTTGCATGGATTTGTATTGAAGAATCTGTTAAGTGTATGGTTACTACAGGGGCTCTAAATTACGAAAGTCCAATTCATCTTTTTACCACAAAATATAGCATTTTTAATTGCTATTTTTAGTTTGAATAAATTAAATTAAATTTTGCACCTCATCTTTAATGTAATTTATGACATTCAATAATCATTGATATTTAACTGTAAAAATAAATAAAACCTTTTTAACCATTTTTTAAAAGTATTTGGCATAACATTTGTAGAAACAGCTATCCCAAATTTATAGTGCAGATACATTTGTGGCTTAGTACTGTATTTAATGTGGATGTTTGGAATATTATGTTTGAATTGAGTCTATATGCCTTTTGCTTAAAATACAGCTTTAGCAATTTTCAAAGTTATTAGTCTTAGACAGAAAGTGTTCTATAAGTTAGAAACACTTAATTTTTAGATAAATGTGCTAGTATGTCAATATTGTTAACCCGAAAATGGGTTACTTAATATAGCCACACGTGTAACAATCACTACAGCTATTGCTTCAGGTACTGTTATAAAGACATACTTAGATAAGTCTGTCTGGCTAGACAGACATGAACCAAATTATTTTGATATAACCTCACGCTAAAGCGAGCACATTTATCATTAGTTAGTTCTTATTCCAAATTTGTTTAAAGCGTGTCATCCTACAATAAGGGAAATTCCTAAAATGACCCTTTGTATGCGAGCATACATCAATATGTTTTGTATTCACAAATCAGGGGCTTAATTTTTCTTGAAGGCATTTCTATTCAGTTACCCATTTATTGGAATAGGTTCAATGCCAAGATTTTCAAAGCGCCGAATTCAAACCTTGAAGCATTCTAATTGATGAAATTTGGATTTTTATAAACTAGTATTTTAAACTTTGCGTAATAACGCCAATATTAAAAACCGATAAACAAAAAAATCATTATAACCTTTTGCTATTTTCTGAAAATATTTACATACTTTTTTGTGAATACAGTACTTGCAAACTTTGGCCCGATTGATCAAAATAATAAAAACGGCAAAGATTTTTCCGAATTATGTCATTACTTTTTTGGTACTATTATTTCATTTAAATCAGAAAAATATATAAATAAATGCTCGAGTAAGATGCAAAACCCTGATAAATACACAGAATCCCCAAGATAAGCTACGCAGAGCCCAATACTCCATAAATCTAACTATTTTAAGTCTACACTGATAGCAATTTTCAAATATGAAACACACTGTGGCAATTAGGCTAACAAGCAATACGAGACGGAATATCAGAAAAATGCTTTTTGACTTTTGCTCATCCATTTTGGCTGGTCCATTACGATAAAAATTTGAATACTTAGAAAACTTTTTAATACGATCTGGCCTATTTCTCAGTGTTACTAAATGAACAGAAACAAAGTTATTCCACCATTCCAAAATACCTGATGACATCACACCACCAATTCGCTTTAGCACAAATGCGGGCACCCATCCGCTTAAAGTATATTTGATGTACTTTTTCACCACAACATCCTTCCCAACAGATATTTTCTTAATACCCTTTCCTTTCAATATCAACTCCCACTTGCGAATATTTGTATCCTGGTCCAAAAATGCCGTATCGTTACATGCTTGTAGTTCTTCAAGTAGTGGAACCTCGGTCTGCGGGTAACCTAAATTTAATGCAATGGCTTCATCCGAAAACTTTTCTTCTAAATATAATCCATTTGGTTCCCTTATATCTCGCACCACTTGGTATACAGGTTTCATCCAAACAACCGAGTTATTGTGAACATATTGGAGTTGCTTTGGTAAACCAAATTCAGATGCATATAATACATGGTTTTCAAACGCAAATTTTGAATGAATGTTAAAGTCTGAAAATGAATCAAATTGGCCTCCAATCATATGATTTCCACGAAAGCGCTTTATACACTCCAAAAGGATATTGAAATTCTGGATACATTTTCGTGGAATTAGCATATAAATTGGAACTGAAAATATCGAGTAGTTAGCCTCAACTAAATCTTGAAACGACTCAAACGGTTTGAATGGTTTTGGGTGCATAAGTTCTAACATATTATCATTTTTGTATGCGTTACTCAAAACTAAAGCGCATAAAAGAGTCAATCCAGATAATATTCTTACTGGCTCATTCAGTAATAAATTATATTCGTATGGGGTGGATTGTTCAAAGAGATTTTTAAAAACGGCAAAAAAAATTCGGTGTATAAAATCAAACTGTGTTATTAAATCATTTGTTTCTGTGGCTGCTAATATAAACCAGCTTATTGGAACAACAAAGAATAAGAATACCAGCATTGTTGACCATAAAGATAGTTGAAAACTTTTTGTGAATATATGGTAACCAATTACTTGAGCAGATGAATCTCCGCATGAAATAAATTTTGTTTGCCGAGGTGGATGTGAAATGAGTAGTGATGTACTATCAGTGTCAAAACCAGAGAAATATGACAACTTAACTGACGGGTACTGATTATGACTACGTATCAGTTGGAAATTTTTACCCAAAATGCTCTTCCAAATTACTAGACCCTTTGCACACATTAACAGCTTATTCAAATTGGATTGAAAAATTTCTTTCCAAAAAATTTGGGAAGAATTGCACTTTACTGGAAAACTGAAGTCTCCTTGAAATCCCCATTTTGAAATATTTTTTGTATTGAGAAGTGAAGTATCCAAGTACTCGCTTATTTGATATAAGGATATTGAAGAAATTTCTCCTTTGATTTTAATTTGTGTAGAGCAAACTAAACAAAGAGGTTGTATTAAATACGTTTGGTTTTTTTCTTTCAAGTTTTGTAAGTTTATAAGGAGTAGAATTAAATTTTGGTCATTAGGTAGATCCCAAGTCCATTTTGACTGTTGTGAGCTAGCCCATGACCACAGTTCCCCAGACTGCAATTCTGTCACAACTAACCCTAAATGTTTTGAGAAAATGGGAATGTGTTGGAAATTATGTGCCCACAGTTGATTTAATACCGGGTATTTAATAGGAGGTAGCAAATAAATGTATTGTTCGAAGTTCCAAACTTTGCCTTTCACTGCAAATATAGTGTGAACAAGACGCTCACAAATCTCATAGTGAATGTACGAAAATTTAGACAAGCAATACTGGGATTGGTTAAGTGGTGAAACTTCCAATGAACCAGTTTTTGCAACTTTCAGGGCTAAATTGATTGGGATAAATTTAATGTTTGGAGCGGATAAAGGATAATATCGGCCGATTATAATTGGTTTGCTAGTTGGTATTATATCAACATCGTTGTACAATACCAGGAAAATCAAACAATGATGACAGGATGGAATAATAGAATTTATGGGGACTTCTTTTATAATGGAATGGGCGTCATATGTTGACTTAATAATATTAGAATTGTTTAGCGGGGTTAATTTCCAAGTATGAAAATTATGACTCAATGTCGTAACGGGTAGTAGCAAAATCCAGCAAATTATTGGCAACATTTTTAAATAACAGCAAACTCTGCTATTAAATAAGGCGTAATGTTTTTCTTTATTGACGACAATTGCAACAATCTATAAAGTTGCATAGTTTTAACTTGTGTATACATGTAAGAGAACCAGATTGTTCAGATTATTTTTCAATGGACAGTTCTGAATTGAGTCAGTATTTGAGTTAGTAAGGCTCTCATGGATACTTTCAGTTTGGATTTAATTAAATCTTCAAAACACAATTTTATAAATATGTCATGGGCTTATGAACATAAAGTTTTAAATATGCTGATTAAAACTCCACCCAATGTATTTATTAGAGAATCACTCAAACGCCTTTGGGAAATGGAGAGGGAAAAATAATTCGAGACTTGCAGCACACTATCAGTGCGAAAAGCACTTGTAGGCCAAGGAGCACAAGCTATTGTGTTGAATTGTTTTTATTTTAGTCTTAAATTTAAATTATGCTTTAAACGATCATATCATTCTTCATGGGAATAGGAGCTTACTCAAAAATTGTATTGATTGGTATCTAAACGCATCAAATATTTCATTGATTGAAATATGTATTTGTCTTTTGTAATACGGTTTCAAGCCAATGTTCGTAAATGTAAAATCTCAAAGAACTTTGAGATTTTACATTTACGAACATTGTTGCTCAACAAATAATGCAATCAAATAGCATGAATAAGTATTTAAGGGCGTGTTAAACATATAATCATATATAAACGTTTTATTTTGAAATGTGAAGCATAGAATTTTGGTGCTTTTTTTATTAATTCAGGTAAATTCGGAAGTTAGCATGTATCACAACACGCTACGAAAGGCACTATTAATGAAATAACGATCCAAGGATTTGTACAACATTTAATACTTAAAACCTAATACCCAATGCCAGTTTTCAGGCCAGATAAGAATTGGTTCATGTGAATACCATAATATCATGCTTCTACGTGTATATCAGGTAGAAAAAAAATCAATGTATTTTTTTCAAAACTACATTACCCCTGAATCCTAAAACCCTAACATTACCCCACTCTCCGACTTTGTATTCATATCCCAAATTTAAATATTTTCACTATCTTCCCTTTTTTCTTCGTCTTTTTTATCACGACACTTTCGAATATGCCCTAAATACCCTTTTCTCCAGTAAAATTTAGCCCAACATTTTTTACACCCGTATTCCGGTGTACCTCGATGCTTATTCATATGATCTCGCCAACTTTGCATGTTCCCAATAACTTTCCCACATCCTTCCCATTCACACGGGTAACTCTTGATCACAATTTTCAAATGCTCTTTTTCATAATGCCGTTTAACGTACTGTTTGGAACCATACGATTTCGAACACAAGCTATCGAAACAGTGATACTTTCCTGTGATTGGGTCTTTTCTAAAATTGTCTTCTGTGTAACCTTCTTCGCCACATTTTCTATTTCCACTTGAGTGACCCTGGTTGGCGTCCTTTTCTTGAGACTCAGACAAATCTTCATTTGAATTCGATGGGCAACTATCTTCATCTATAAAATCGTCTAAATCTCTATGTGTCTCCAACACAATTTGATTCGAACTATTTTCTGAACTAATGATTTCCTCATTTAATTTATCACCTTTTGCTCCATGTTTTTTTCTGTGATGATTTACCAAATTATGTCTAAAGTAACACAAGTAATTACACTGATCGCATTTAAACTCTGGCGTTTTTCTATGTTTGTTCATATGTGCTTCCCAGTGACGTTTACTACTAAACAACTTCCCATCACACTCGTCATACTCACAAACAAATCCCGTTTTCTCCTTCACCTTCAAATGATCTACTTCATAGTGATCTGTAATATTCCTAATATGCTTATACCTTTTTCTACAAGTTCTCTCTGGACATGTATATCTACCTGTTAGGGCATCCTTTTTAAAAGTTTTCCTCGGAATTGGATCAGTTCTTCCACGAGCTAAATTTAATCCATGCCATTTCCTCACATGATGCAACAAATCCGATCTCCGAAAACATTCGTATGGACAATGATCACATTTCCATTGTGGAGTTCCCTTGTGCTGGTCCATGTGAGCTTTCATATTTAAATATGAATACATAGTCCTACCACAACCAGGCCAACTACAAGAAAAACTCTTCTTTTCCTTTATTTTTAAATGCTCAACTTTGAAGTGCTTTTCCATGTACCATTTGTGAAGGGAGGAGGTCGAACAGGTGGCTTCCAAGCAGTGAAATCTTCCTGTGCTGGGGTTTCGAACAAAATTGTAATGTGGATATTTTGTAGAAAAGCCCGATTTTCTCTGAGGAACAATATCATCGGATATTTCAGTTGGTTGATTTTCGAACGTTTTGTTTCGAACACTTGGTGCAGATTCGTTAGAGCTGTGGTCTACATCTGATGAATTTTCTGAATTTTGTTCTTCTTCTTGGGAATCATATTCTTCCTCGGATTCTGAATTTAGAGTACCTTTCCTATTTTCTAGCAGCTTGGCATGTTCCTTTTTCTGATGATTGAACGAATCGGACAACGAATAAAACAAGTGGCCACACTGTTCACACTTTTGTTTGGGAGTACCCCTGTGTCGATCCATATGAGAGGATAAGCTGGTTTTATCACGTAATCGTTTTCCACAACCTGGCCAACTGCACGCATAATCGTTAAATTCTTCAGAGCAACAAGACTCGTCATTCTCATCATTTGTATTACAAATTTCATCCTCTTCTTCGTCGTCGTCGTCAAAAAGAACTTCCTCTTTAAACAGCTGTTTGTCGTGTTCTGCTATAAACGGGTCCGTTACTTCAATTGCTGACTGTTGTGTGTTCAATGTCTGATCATCACTGTCATCAAGTCCAAACTCGCTTAAATCCTCTGTAAAATAAAAAATAAACGTTTTTAAATTATTAATTACGATTAGATGTTAAAAACGATCCAAGAGTTGTTATAAGTTTGATTGACTTACGATTTAGAACAACGTTTTCAACGTACAGTTCGCTTCGATTAGTCGATTTAGAATAATGATCAATTATGCTTGATGACGAAGCTGCTGGTGCTGATTGAATTTGTTGGCAACTATCTCTACTTTGATGGGATTTGAGACCTTTTGGATAATAAAAAAGTTTTCCGCATTTACCACACTTTAAACTAGGTGTTCCTCTGTGTTCGTCTATGTGACTTTGATGATTAATCCTCTTCTTAAACATTTTTCCACATGATGGCCAACTACATGTGTAGCTGGTTTTAGACCTTCGTAAATGTTCCCTTCTAAAATGTCGTTCAACGAACATTTTAATTTTGTTTGAAACTGTGCATGTGGGCAGGGAACAGTGAAATTGACGTGTGTTCGGGTTCCAGTAAAATTGTGGTGGTGGCGGTGGTGAATTATCATCTTCCTCGGAGGACTCATATTTTTCACTGACATCATCGTCAATATCGTCATCGTTTTGAAGTGATAATGGATCTTCGGGAGAATTTTCTGAATGGTGAGAATAGCCAGAAGAGTCATTTAAGAGTTTGACGTCGTGGAACACAAATGGATATTTAAATGCCACAGCTTTATCTAAACCAAAATTATTTTATGATTGTTATATGATAAGCTTAGTTAGGTTTTTAATTAAAGGTGTAAATGTTTTTTTTGATATAGTTCACTTACGGTTTTTAACAAATTGTCTACACTGGTCCACCCATTTGTTATACTGGTTAGTTATCTGGTGAGGATGATTGTCTATTTGGTTTTGTATTTTACTTAAAATCTCACTTTGAAGTTCCCAAAATTTGTTGACTTGTGTTCCAATTTGAGTGTAGATTTCTTTACATGTTTTTACTGTACTACAGCAGGGTTCACAAGTTGATAAAAGGTTTGATGATTGACTTGGATGTAATAATTGACTGTCTTGTGGAATGTCTAGTAAAATTCTTAAAAGAAAAAGAGCTTCAAGTTTGTCTAAATGATGATTAGCGGATAAGATTAGTTGGGAACAGAGCAAGCAGCTTTTGTGAATTTCAGTCTCCATTTTAATAAAAATAAATTATTGTATTTAAAAAATTTAAAAAGATATTTCGTAAATAACTTTATAAAATTCAAGTTATTTTTTGTCTTTTTTGAAATGTAAGCAGAACGTGTGTATGGTGCTCATGCGTACATAAAATGTATATCTTGCTAGTTTGACAAGCAAAGCAAAACAAACGCTCAGCTGTCTCTGTAAAGTCCATTGATTCTGTAAGCTTGCTTGGCAAACACATTTTTTTCATTGAGAATAGTATTGTACTGAACACAAATACTCCTTAACACGTATACAGAAATCAAGCCTTAAATTGGTGTGTACAAATACATTGTAATGTGTGTACATCTATTGCAGCGCATCATTATTTTTATTTTGTATAGGGTGGGTGCCGCCGAGCCGCCTACACATTGCATTGCATGTGTAGTCGTCACATGTGACCACACCAAGTTGGGGCTTGATTTCTGTAAACGTGTTAAGGAGTATTTGTGTTCAGTACAGTAAGCATGTGCTCAAATGCGCTTATTCACATGAAAGCTGGGCTACATATCGTTGGGGAAGGAATGACGGGGAGAAAATGTAAAGAAATAAATGTATAGCAAAAGTGCATGAAAACAATATGCTTTATTTATAAATACATTTCAACTCTATCCGTAAGAACATGCAATTGTAAAAATAATATGTCCTTCTCAGTTTGATAATGCATATTGTTTATACTATCTTCAATATCAGCAGGTTTGATTTATTTT
Organism: Entomobrya nicoleti; assembly: GCA_034695465.1. Taxonomy (NCBI): domain Eukaryota; kingdom Metazoa; phylum Arthropoda; class Collembola; order Entomobryomorpha; family Entomobryidae; genus Entomobrya; species Entomobrya nicoleti. The sequence goes on from JAQFZG010000090.1 coordinate 43,750, forward strand.
ACGGTCTCAATCATCATTCATGAAACTGAAGCGGTAATTGTCAAATACGTGTATGCATTTTCATTGAATGCCTTAATATGAATGCTCAAATAAGAAATAATTGGTTAAAACAGTCCAAAATAATTTCAATAAAAAATCTTGTCCAAGTATAAATTAGCTCATATCACATAATTGCGATTCTGACGTGTGTTGAGGTCGTGCTGTGAAAAAATACTAAAAAGTTACCTCTTTCTTTAAAAACGTTGAGTATCCAGACACATTTTTTGGCCATCGATAAATTAGGTGATTTATTTCTTTAGCCTTCATTAGTTTTCACGTTAGCAACACGCCTTGACTCATATGTTCATACAATGTATACCTTTGGACTAGCCTGTTGGAGGATTATAAGTCAAATATTTATATAAAGATTAGCTCTGATGTCTTGCCATAATCCAAAATTTGTTTAGAATTTAAATATATGTTCTTATAGTGTACTCTTGACTAATACACGCCCATTGCCAATTCAAGCTAGCGTTTTTGGAATAACTCTTTATCACGAACATCCTTTCAAATATCCCCTTTTCAATATTTTTGCAATCATGATCCTGCTTCCGCATAATTTACATAAAACTTATTAATAAGAATCTATATCTAAGTTTAAAATAAATTACAAACTTAGCTCAAAAAACTCATTAAATTATGCAATTTCTACAACGCTCACATCTGGTTAGCTGAATGATGTTGTCTGACTAGCTCTTAGCATGATTAGAAGTCAACTACTTAAATCAAGGGCAGGTCTGACGTCTTTTTATTATCAGTAATCTAATTAGAATTTAAATATATTTAAATTTGTTTAAATGTATTAAATACATAACGTACTTTGTTTTACGTAAAATTCTGGGAAGACACGCCCATGGCCAATCAAAACTATCTTTTAAGGAATAACTCTTTATCATATTCATAATATTATAGACTGCCCGTTTTCAATATTCTTGGAATCATACTTCCGCATAATTTACGTAAAACTTATTTATAATAATCTAGATCTAATTTTAAACTAGTGATGTATACATTATAATAAGTAGTGCTTCAAGTTAACTTTTTACAAATTGTATAAGTTATTCTGCCAATTTTTCAAATATGCCATCTTTTTCTATATGCTCACTTTAACCCTATTATTAGCTATTTATCCAAAAACTATTGTGTTTTAGACTATTGTCTTTTGACAGTAATACTCTATCTTTGAAAATGGAAGTCTAGTCTTTTGAAAATGGATCCCAATACTCTAATCTATCAAGTAAGTATAATAATCTTTTTGCATATTTAAAAAGCGTGTAACCGTTAATTAGCGGTTACTCCAATACTTTTAAACTAATTTTACGGAAATTAATAATTTTCTAGTCTTCCCAAGTACGCGTATTCCAAATGTCAGGTCAATATACATACGTCAAAGCGTCTTTGATTTAGAGCGTTCACAAGAAATCAGGCGGACATGAAATGCAATCGCAATAAGTAATACTAAAGCACTACTTAATCAAATTACAAACCTACAGTTATCTAGCTCCAAAAACTCAATAAATTGCACAACTCATAAAACGCTCACAAATCAAAATGTACTAAATATAGCAAAAGTATAACAAACGTAAGCATTTACCTAACCATTTATGCTACCGGACTGTTCCTTTTTGTTTCAGTCCCAAGTTAGCAACAGACAAAACGTGACTTTCAAAACCCAAAAACATGTTGTCCGACCGAATGATAAAGCTAATAGGCCATAGAATTCGTCTTTTGAAACTCTGTGGCGTAACCTATTTTGACTGGGATGAAAAAGAAAGGAAATTGAAACACGCTGGAACCTACATGTTCTACAGCATGTTATACGGAACGTTCCTTGCTTGCTGTGCTCTAGTCTCTATGATGATACAAATATATATAAAGTTGAACCCATTTGACGACTTTGAGCAGGAATCTGACCCCGATTTCTTTGTGAAATTGGTAATGGCATGGAGCGAGGTAGCAATTGGGATGATGATCGTATTTTTCAATATTGTCATGTTTAATCGTCGATATGAAATTGTGTTCTTATTCAACCAATTGATCGACTACAGTGCTCAAATTCAAGGTATGTGAATAAAAAGCTTAAACAGAAATGCTGAATATAAAAATGCAAATTTGCAAAGCTGATATCATTTCTCTGTTATTTTAAGATATTCTTCGACAAAAGAATATTCAACTGGACCAACGACACCGCCGAACTCTAAGATTTGGAGAGTTGTTAATCCTATTTGCCAACTTGCTTTCAATATTTGTACCATTTGGCTTGCTAGCTTGTTTATTTCATCCCTTGGAACCCACACATGCCTTAATCAAGGATTGGTTCGAAATTGATATCAAACCTGAACTAAAAAACTGGCCACTTTTGATCATGTTCTGGAGTGGGGTATACACATGTACCAATATGGCCATCGTTCTTTGTTACTTCGGGATGATGTACTACCTGACTACTATGACCGTCTTAGATGATCTTACACCTGTAAATATGACAAAGAAACAAGCCGGAAGGGTGACACTGGAAACTAAATTTTATGGCGAGCTTGACGATTTGGAGGTCATAAACATGTACAGAACCATTCGATTGTTCAATATGGTCATGAATGACATTGTGGGATCAGCGTTAATAGCATTTCATCATGTGGCTTGTTTGACAACTTTCTCGGCATTGATCTTTCTGATTATCAAGTATAACGATGTGTTGCTTGAAGGTGGGTTTAAGGCGATGTTCATCATTGGATGTTGCATAATTACTCCCATATTTGTTATTCTTGAGGAGAGTTCCATGTTTGCTGAACTTGCGAATCTGTCAAATGGATTTATTGAGGAAGGGAAAAATTTGGTTGGAAGGAAAACAATGTATAGGAAATTTGTTGCAAGTTGTCAAACGTTCTATGTAGAGGAAGCGTATCCTTTCTATAAAATTGGGTCGGATACGTTTCTAGCGTTTTTGTCGGAAGGGTTGGACAAATCGATTACTTTGTTGTTGTGGTAAATCAGACAGATTGTGCTTGTGTGTAGGTTAATTTTTAATTCTAGTATAGTTTAAGTTTGTTCTGTGGAGTATAATTTGTTATGTTCACACGATTTATTGGGTAATATTGTGTAGCTTGTAGTGTTAGTAATTGAGATATTGAAATATATTGTTTAATAAAATGTTTGATTGATGTTTCTTTATTGTTATTAATGCATACTATTTTCTACTAGTTATTTTGCATTCCATACAATAAATCGGTAAGGCAAGGCATTTACGCAATACAGCAACTTAAACGAGGAAGTAAGGAAAAAATGAGCACGTGTTTATGTCCTTTCATAAGCAGAGCATGAAATTCAATGCAAGTATTACATAGAGTAAGACGACGTATACCTAGAAGAGAGCGAATACTTTGTTTTGTTTTGGGGACAAAATCTGCAAAAGGCAGCCAATCAGAACACAAGCCCATCGAATCTGGCATTTTTTATTGGTTGATTTCGATGGCCGTGTGACAGGATTGGCTCGCTGATCTGTTATGGTCTCCCCAAAACAAAACAAAGCATTAGCTCTCTGTTAGGTATATGTCGTTTTACTATATGCAAGTATTAAATATGTACAAAATATGTCATGAAGTCAGATACTTTTGTCTGAACAAAAATTAGTAAGAACGTTGCTACTATTTCAGCGTAATTTAAAATATTACAAGTTTTAAATGTTTTTAAAGTAATGTATGCATTTTGTGCAAAACATGCTCAAGCGAAATGCTTGGTAAATGGTATATTAAAAGGAAAACCGACAATAACTATAAACGATTACAAGATCAATATTGTTTAGCAAATGATGGAGCATCGCAGAGCCTAAAGATTTATAAAAAAAATATTTAAAACACCTTGTCTGAATTACGTGATTAGATTTTTACTTATGCTTCAAGGAACACTTGATGAAAGCTTTTGTAACTGTTAATGTAAAAGTTTAAAATATAACACATACCTTGTTGTCACGTAGATGGGTGTCAATAATTAATCATGACGACGTGTGCAAACACTTCACTTATATCATAAAAAGGATCGTACGACAACTAATTTAAGGTACTTGTGCTTATGAAGTAATGAGATTTCTTATGTGCGTTAAATAACTTCATATCCGACTCTAAAAAGGCGTGTACCAGACTTTAAAATATAAATTGAATTTGCCTTTTTTACTGTTTTTCTTATCCAAATCCACCTAAGATTGCATCCGTTTGATGACGTCGATCACGATTCTGACCCGGATTTGTTTGTAAAATTGGTAATTACATGGAGCGAAATGGTCCTTGGTATGATGATTGTAATCTTTATCATACATAATCGACGGTTGGATTTTTTTAATTAACCATATTGTTGAATACAGTACTCAACTTGAAGGTAAGCTTAAAACTTTTCTAAGAATGTGGCAGTTGGAAAACATCACTCTTCACATTATGTTTTATTTGTTTTATTTCGAAAGCCTTAGTATTAAAACTCTATTTAATTGTACGCTTATTTATTGTTTCGCAGGTAATTCTGTTGACTTCTAAACTTCCAATATTGATTTTCGTATCTCGTTCCTAAATGTCTTTTTTCTTGAATTTGGAAATTTAAATTGTACCTATGTATATATATCTCCTACTGCTCAAATTGGGTAAAATATTTTAACGGGTACAAGCCATATTTTCTTCATGGACGATTACGCTTCGTGTTCTGGAAAATTAATTATAAGCGCAGAACTTAAATATCATTATTTTTTCATAAGTTGTAAATAATTAAACACTTATATGTGTGGAAACATGCTATGTAATAAAACGGCTTGTGTAAGGGAGGTATAAAATATAACACGGGTACTTATTTCTTACTATGGCTCAGCTGGATAAATTTTTATGTCATGAACAGTCTAGAGGTCGGTTCACTTCATAAGTGTGTGTCTTGGATATAAGTTGTATTTCAACATCAGTTAAAGTCTTAAAACCAACAAGCTAAAGGTTTCCTTTGAAGCTGAAAAAGAAAATAGTTTTTTAACTTATTTTTCTTATTTGTTATAAAATTAAAACTAGACAGCTTGCAAATATTCAAACGCAAAAATATTATACTACATGTCTCTTTAATAAAAGTATTTACAATGATTAAAAATTCATTAATCATTGTGTTACTAAGCTTACCAATTTACTCCTATGGTTTATATCTACCGACATTATCCAACCAAATAGGAATGGTGAATGCGTTCTCCAACTGTACAACCAGAGTGATCAATTTTAAAGGTATAAATATCAATCCTTCTATTCTAACCAATCCCATTATTCTTATCCGCTACCTAGCCTTCTCAACCGGAGATGCTTTGTACCCATACGAATGGAAATCAACAAAAGCTCGAATTATCTCCGAAAAAGCTTTGCAACTTAACTTGTCTCGGATGAAGAAAAAGGGATATATATATGTTGACAGTAATGCAACATTATTCTATGGTCGACTAGCAACTGATTTTGTATCTCAAACACTTACCGATCGACTAAGCATTTCAGCAAGAAACAAAAAATGTGAAGCAAACATCTACTTACATCCGCCCAACATTAATAAAGCTCCATTTTACTACCGAACACATGATCATTTCGGGTTGGTACTAAAAGATATATTTTGGGTAAATTTTGTCTACAATTTTAAGCATGAACAATGGCGAACCAAGTATATGGATACCTATCCAGTATTTTCTTTGCTAATATGTGATGGATCCGAATATTCAAGTTGTTACAACAGAAACAGCTTTGAGACCTGGATAGCAACAGTTCTTGGCAGCCCAACGGTTTTGCAAATGTCAGCAACTGTATTGATTTTAGAAGTGATTGCAGATCGAGGGAAATTATATGCACATTGTGCGTATTGTGATTCATGCAATCTCTTCAAAATGATATATATAACAACTATGAAGGAACCAAATTTTATGGACTTACTAAGTGAAAAAAATAATCTCGGTGTTTTAGCAAATATTGATCCGTATTTTGTTGATGTAACGATAAATCGGTTTTTGGAATTCAAACATGAATTCAAAACCACGAGAAAGGGTGTTTTGGAAGACATTCGTACAACCACGGTACCAGCTGTTCAGGATATTTTATATTTAGCCGATTTACATTCAGTGCAAACCTTACGTCCAAATAATTCAACTATTCAGTTAATTTATACAATTGACATTCAAAGATTTTTTATCGGTGAACATTTCAACAAAAAACTGTGTCTTGGTAAACCCAAATCTCGATACCACCCCAAATTGAATCCTTATATTGTTCCTACCGGGGCTTCAAACCCAACTCGATTTTATGACACAGGACTTATATTTCAAAGAACACGGTTGCGCTTTATAAGTTGTCATAAGGAACAGTTTCACTGGACTAATCAACTTAAAGGCTTGCTTGGTGTGTTTGATATGGCAACATGGACGATTCTTGTAATCGGTACCTTTATTCTATCACAAGTTATCAAATTTGCACCGTATTCGATTTCAACGGTAAAAGGTTTGAAATCAGTTAGGAAAGGAGATGTAGTGTTTGACCTTCTGATATCATCAATAGATCAATCAGCGAGTATATTCAACATTGTTGCATTAAGAGAATGTCCTGTGTTTTGGCTTTCCTTTGCATTCATTCCGTTTGCTCTGATGTATTTAGGTAATCTGTACAAAGGAGATAATATCACGGATCTTACAGTTGGCCCGCCAATGGTTCATTTTGATACTTTCGAAAGCTTAGTAGAAAATAGATTTAAAACACTCATACGGCCAGTAGAATTGGCTAGGGAGTTATACCAACTAGTGAAAACACCACTTCGTATACAAAAGGACAAGCAAAAAGATAGCAAGCATGAAGCGTTTCCTTTTTTATCCACACTTTTGATTAATGTATTAAATGATATTCCTACCATAAATTGGAAAAGGCTCAGCAATTTACACAACGATATCTCTAAAATAAAATGGTGGTACATGGAGAATTCAGAAATACCGGATTTTAATTATACAGTATTTCAAAATTATGCCGAAATTAGAGAATATTTGCAAACTCATATTTCAAATTGTAACAAATCAGCGGTTATTGACATTGAAAATTCTGTTTTTGATATGTTCGCCTTTAGTAAGGCAAAGCATAGGCCCGTGTATATAGGCAAAGATATACTAAGCGAAAACTTTGATGGCTACACACTTGTTGGCCGGTTTCCCGATAACATGCTTTTAAAGCTTAAATATTATTTTCAGTCTGGTATGCAAAATTGGTGGCAAAAGCATTTGACTTGGTTCATAACATTAAGGACCAGTTTAAATGCAACCAAGTTAAACAACGAAAATATTTCGTCAGATATCATAACACAAACGTACTCCCTCTGCATAATACCTCTAGTAGGATTTTTGTTGTCCGCTGGCGTCTTTTTTATATTTGAACGCCGTGTTTACGAACCGTTTACTCACTATCTTAACTATACCTTTAAAAGAATATACTTAAAGATAGTTGGTATTGAGTAAAACAAATTTGACATTTGTGCTCCTTTTATGCTTAAAAAGTAAAAGTGCTTAGGACATAAAAGTTATGCGACTTAACTGGCTTTCGAAACAATAATTGATTTCAGTACTAAAATTAATATTTTATTACCATGATATATCTGTGTTTACTTTTATTACATGTTATATTCGAAATATAAGTTTGTAAAACATAAATTTTCTACATATGTATACGTATTTCTAACAAATTTAATCAGCTGTACCAATGACAATATGTACAGAAAAATCAACTGACTTAAAATTTAACATAATAGAGAGTCAAATATTACGGTTTTCAAATTTTTTTAAAACTAATGATTCGTTTAACAGATTGCACGCTTTAAAATAAACATTTAAAGGTAAGACAAAGGTATTATATATGTTTGTTAAAACTTAGTTGTAGTTTGTATAAATTACATGTAAAATATATGTATGTATGTTTTTTCTTGTATCGTATCGCCCCTGATTTGTGTACTGTGAAAGTAGCGGAAGTACTGGCAGCCCGCAAGGCATCTGCAGCTCAACGTTGCATTTCATTTTTCGTTGTGTGAATGTGGAATGTAGTGGGCAAGCAGCCAGCGAGCTCGTTGAGTGTTGAATATGGATTAAAGTTGGCTAATCGTAGTTGTGAAATGAGCTGCCGCCTAATCAGTAATCTCGTAATTAATTTGATTACTGAAATTAAATAAAGTGCTATAAAATTTAGTTTCTTGTGTTTCTGTTACTTAATTTAGCGTTCAACGTCTTTGAAACGCATTGCATCTGCGGGTTAGTTATTAGTGGTGACACTGAATAAAAGTTAGTTAGACAGGCATCTCGTTGTTCAGAGAAGTTAACCAATCTACGAACACGAGGACCTTTAGTCAAACAACTGGGAAATTTCATCGGATATTTGAAACTCCAACAACTTTTTTTGTAAAAAAAAGTTCTTTACAAATTTGGTATGTACTGGATAGTTTCTGCCAACATTAATACAAATTGAAACACATGCCTAATATCAAAAATGCTAATCGAAGCAAATGTAGGGATTTTTTTAGTTTTCCCATTTTGTCTTAGCCAAACCTTGTATAGCTGGATTACAACTTAGCACAGAAAACATTCGTCGAGATACGCTTAAGTATGTCAAATATGATAGCCAATAATTAAGGAAAAAATCCAGAAAATTTTGTTTATAGTACCAATATACTTTGACAGGTTAAGTGCTAAATACAAATTTCATTGGAATCATTTCCTTTCTTGGCTCTATAATTTCTCTCGATGTTTTAGAATCATTAAACAAATTGATTATACATGACTGGACTTGACATACATATTGGCCCTTACTTCCAAGAGGTTCATCCCACTGAAATCTTAAGTCGAAATCTGGAAAATCCTATAAACCAACCGAATAACCAACTTACGTCATTCGCGGGACTTTGCATGTCTCCAAGTTCATATACATGCTCAATTTTCTTGCGTTATCAAAGTAAGACTTGTCACAAAATTATAAAATTGTTTATGAACAACTTTGTTATGCTAGAACATGCATATTATTAAATTATATTTTATTTCCCAATAAAATTAACGTCAGATGAATTAATGCTTGATCAATGCAACATCTTGAAATAGAAGTGTGTAGAACTTATGCAGTATAATAGTGTTCTTTTTAGCTGCCAAGGGATTTAAATACAACGGGATTAAAAAACCATGTACACGATTTCAGATAGAATTTTATTTTAAGAATATTTCTACACACTATCATATAATACATTTTGTTAGCACTTTTATGGATTTTTTTTGGATTTCGACAGTAAAAAGAACGCGTATTTTTAGTGCAACACATCTACCTGGTACTCTTATTTCGGTTTTTGAACGTCACAAGCTCTTTTGTAAAATTTATATAAAAATCATATATAATTTCGTGCTTCATGCCGTATTTTATGTAACCTAAATCAAAAATTTTGTTCCTTTATGTAAAAAAGTCGACGAATTTAGACCTGTAAAAATAAATTTCTAATAGCTAAGTCGGGCATACATATTTAGTGTTCTTCGGGTTTCTATGGTAAGATTAAATTAAATTTTAAAGAAAACTACCCGATTTACAATCACGTATAATGCAATGCTTTTATCTAGTACGATGATTTCGACATTTTACTGCCAAAGCTCTTTTGTATGTATTATATGGAAGAATATTAGTAATATCTATTATCCATGTCGTCAAGGTTTTAGATATTATTTTACTTTATGTAAAAAAAATCGACAAATTTAAACCATGGCCAAAGTAGATTTCATTTTTAGCGGGTAGCAACCATTACTTTGATGCCTCCGTTTTATAACAGTAGACTTCATCTCTCTAAACTTTTAGCGCATTTTGCTAAATATATTTCAGAAATCATAATTTGACACTTTACTTTACTTCACTTTAGCACTCCAAACTTGCAAATCCAAGTCATGTTGTCCGACAAAATGATCCGACTTATAGGTTTTAGATTTCGTCTACTCACACTATGTGGAGTAACGTATTTCGACTGGGATGTAAAACAAAGAAAATTGAAGCAAGCAGGACCCTACATGTTCTTCAGCATGTTATACGGAACTGTCCTTGCGTGCTTTTTCCCATTTTTCCATCTCTTCCAAATCTACATAAAACTGCATCCGTTTGACTACGAAGATCAAGACTCTGACCCAGACTTGTTTGTAAAGCTGGTTAT